>JARQOC010000005.1:247176714-247205042 GCA_033576535.1 Allobates femoralis
TTGCTTCATGTCTTTTTCTGAAAAATTTTTGCATCACCAATAGTCTATAAAAATCAGATTGCCTAGTATAAAGTAGGTAGATCGACAATATTTTCTGTTTATGGGCTGTTTGTTATTTCCCTTGTGTCTATGTATTAATAACCAGTACCTAGTCTGGTCCTTGTTTCATTTTTTCCTTATTATCTATCCCCATAATATTATATGCACTTATTCATGTCCCCCATGTTATATGGCCCATCCTACAGTCTCCTCCTTATTTGCTTGGCTATATGATGTGTCACTGTGGGATGTAGCACCTCACTTTCTTCATGCCCGGACGTGTCTTGTGCACTCCAGATCTGACATATGCATTCCACCATTGGACGCCATGACTCACTTCCTTCCTCTCTAGCTCCAGACCTGATGTGTGCACTCTCTCCAAGTGTACCACTGTATTTAAGGGTCCATTCTCCTGGATCCTGTAGCAAAATTTCTTCAGGGGGGTGGACCCATTTCCTATGCACCGCATTACCTATTCTTGATCAATTCTTCTATGTGGTGAGTGCCCGTCCTTGGTAGTTCCTAGTTAGTTTTTGCTATTGTTCCATATGTTTTACTTATTTTCTCCTTTTTGATATTGCAGTGGAGGCTTTCTTTGATCTTGCGTGCCATAAATTTAACACCTTTCTCTCGTTATCCTATATTTGGTAATCTTTCCTTTTCACTACTTTCAATTCTGACTTTGTATTTCCACTAATAATTCTTATTATGGTAATATTATCTTTATGTAAGTATTCTCCATATGCACTTATCAGCAATTTTTATGACATTGTTACTACTACTGTTTTTATGATGTGTATTCCTTTGCAAATATTGATGTCCCACCACTATGTTAATATATTTTCTTATGGTTGTGTTTTCTGTAGTTTGAAGAAGGTCTGAGTTGCAGACCGAAATGTCACTTTGGATAACTACTATGAAATTAGTAGATTTCTTTTTTTTTTCATTGATAGTGCAGGATTATTTATCATGGGGATAATGGCTCTCACTTTGAATTGCTGGAGCGCCAAAGCTTTAGAAATGGCTTTATAAACTTTTCCAGACTGATAGATTTCAATTTCCTTGTTTATCATTTGTTCCTGAATTTCTTTGGATGTCTAGCTTTTTAGGATATTTTTGTGTATTTTATTTTGTCAGATAAACAATGGTATGGCAGTAATCAAGCCTAAGGGGTACATCACACACAGCGATATCGCTAGCGATATCGCTGAAATCAGCTGAACGCCTCGCCAGCGATATTGCTGTGTGTGAAAAGCAGCAGCGATGGGGCCCTGCTGTGAGGTCACTGATTGGTGCACATCCTTCAGGAACATTTTTTGGTCCTTGGTCACCCGCTGGTCAGCACGCATTGCTGCGTTTGACAGTGAAGAGACCAGCGATCAGCGACCTCACAAGCTGGTAACCATGGTGAAACACCAGGTAACTAAGCAGTGCACACTGCCGGGGATACTCGCTGTTTATTATGGTTACCAGCATCCTCCCGCTTAGCGCAGCCTGTAAGCGTGAGGACACTGGTAACCATGATAAACACTGGGTAACTAAGCAGCGCGCACTGCCTAGATATCCGCTGTTTATCATGGTTACCAGCGTCTTCCTGCTTACCCAGCGATGTGGTGATGGCTCCCTGGTCCCTCGTCGCTGAGAAGATCTACCTGTTTGACAGCTCTCCAGCGACCACACAGCGATGTTCCAGAGATCTTGTCGTTGTCGGGATCGCTGGAACATCGCTGTGTGTAAGAGCACCCTAAGTGTGGCTAGGGAAATTGAACTCAGCTTTCCTAAAGATGTGAAAAACCACAGTTAATTTATGTATTAAGATTGGGAATGCAATCACTTTTTCACACAGGACCCTGTCGATTTGGATTTCTTTTTCCTTAATAATAAAGACCTTCATTTACAACATTTATTTTGTGTTTTCTTGTGTTATCCTTGTCTAATAATTTAATTTGTTTGGTGATCTGAAACATTTCAGTATGACAAACTTGCATATGAATAAGATATCAGGAAGGTGCAAACACTTTTTTACACCACTGTATAAAAAACTAATAAACATCACAAATCAGCAGATAAAAACAAATTTATTTGTCATCTCTGTAATCGTAACATTTCATACAACACAGTGAACTCTATTAAAGTGATCAATAAATGTTGTAATAAGCATTTTGTGATTGATTTTTTTTCTTTGTTAAACCCATAAAACCGTATAATAAAATGTAATTCTAAGGCTGTGTTCACACATGGTATAAATGTAGCATTTTGTTACTGCTCTTTTTCTGCATGTTTTGTGAATTGAGGTATGTGTTTGCGTTTTTTGTTCAAATAAAATGATTTTTCTCTGTGTTGTGTATTATTTACGATTTAATAGAGATTCATAAGGGCCGGGTCTAACATTGGCCCAATATTATCAATCAATATTCAGCTGGCATTAACCCCTTTATTACCAAGTCTTCCACCACCACAAGGCAGCTGGCATAGTCATATATAGCTCCAGAAAATGGTACTACGAGGAATGTGCCTTTTCTGGGGTGGCTGTGGGCTGCAATTTGCAGCAGGGGCAGAACGCTTGGGCTTCCCATGTTGAGGATTACAGCCCCCAGCTGCCTAATTGTACCTGATTGTCAACCAAAAATACAGCAAAACTCCAGATCTTTTATTTTTAAATTATTTCAAGAAATAATTTAAAAAAATTGGCCAAGCCTTCGCTGTATTTTATATTGACTGCCAAGGTAACCCAGGAAGCTGGGGACTGGAATTCTTAGTGTGGTGGGGCTCAAGCATTCTGGGCCCCCCCACACTTAAAATTGCAGCCAGTAGCTGCCCCAGAATTGATGCCTCCATGAGAGATGCCAAAACTGACGATTACCTTTGCTCTTTTTATCTGCCCTGGTGGCAGGGGCAGACTGGGAAATAAAGAGGTTGAAGTCAGCCTTTTTTTAGCAGTTGACATCAAACCCTATTGCTATTATCAGCAGTCAGTATGAGAGCCAGCCATTAGCAATACATTCAGTAAAGTATAAAAAAAACACACACACACATGAAATCCTTTATTGCATACAAAATACACAGAGACACCTCGTTATCCAATTTATTAGCTCCCAACAAGTTCCCCTCTGACGTAAGGCATAAAAGTCCATAGTGATCTCCAGTGAGGTGTGATGCAGAACAGGTCACCAAGTCATATAAAGCCTGGAGAAAGAGGTCCTTCAAGAAGGGGAAATACTCCTGAATAAATCTTCTCTTCCCCTCATGGTTTGGGTTCCTCAGGTTCAGTAATAGGTCCCCTTTAGAGATGAGTGAACCTTTTGAAGTTCGGGTTCAGTCTGTTCGCTGAACGGGCATATGTTCACTGAATAAATCCGCAGACAGTTGGCCAAACATCTGTACCCCATTCCAATCAATGTGAGGCAAAATCAAGGGACTAGAAAACACCTGTCAAAGACGACCAACAGCTGCCAAACACAGCTCAAGCTGTTTAACAAGGGAGCACCACTCTTTTCGCACAGACATTAGCTGCTAGACTATTACTTTTCAAGCTTTAGTGCCGCTGTCACCCTACTTCTGGGCCTGCTTATGAAGCTCAGACATATTGATTGCTTCCCAGTTTACTGGTTAAAATCAGACATCCCCATCCTCTTTGATGGTGCCCCCAAATCTGCACCAAATCTGCAAAGAAATAAAAACAAAGTTGGCAGAGGACTTTGCTGGCTCCAATTCATCTCCTCTTCCCCTCACAGTTGGATTTCCTCAGGGCCCAGTCTTAGGTCCCTTTCTCTTCTCTCTATACACTTGGATAAACCATAGCAGATTTGGTTTCAGTACCATCTCTATGCTGTTTACACCCAATTATACACCTCTTCTCCTGAAATCATCCCTGCATTACTACTAAATACAAGTGATTGCGTGGAGAGCACACGAGGGGAGAAGACAGCACGGGGGGGGGGGGGTAAAGAGCAGTGACTCAACCTGGCAGGGATGTGGGGTACTCGGAACCAGGCCCTCTCATTGTCATCAGGGGCTGCGGTATGTCATGCCCGGGATATCACACTGCGGGTGACCTGGTCCGTGATCCCCTTGTCGGGGTGATCAGTAAAAAGAGGGATTGCAAAAATGGAGAACAATAAAAATAACAGTTTTAAAAATAAAAGAGTGTCATGACTCCACTCGTGGTATGCGGTCGGGGATGGCCGCTGCTGCAGTCGGAACCTCTGGGTATGATGGGAGTAGCAGCGAGTATGGTCTACCTCTCCACGGGAAGAGCGAGTCCAGGACAACTGTAAAGTTTGTGTAGGTGATTTAAGTGAATGGGGGACCAGCAGGGTTTTGCTGCCGGCTTGGTCAAAGTCATACTGAGGCAGGCCGCTGCTGCCGGCTCGGTGAATCAGTCTATCTCTCCTCAGGCGTGGGAATCACAGTTACACACACAGAGCTGAGCTTCAACCGGGTTTACTTCACTTACTCGCAGATGTTCAATTTATAGTGCAGTGGCGGCTCCGATAGTTGAAAGCAGCCGGGATGGCTCGTACATGTACCCCTTTCGTGTTCCTTTCATGGGCCTCTCGGTCTGTCCGCATGCTAGCTATGATCCAGCTGCCACGGGCTTTTGGTGGACGACCTACTGGGTCCCCTAGCCCTAGTACGTGGCCTCCTTTTCGCTGCATTGGAGGTTGGGTCTCGGGACATAAAAAACCCACACCCCGTTGGTGTTTGTGGTTGGAGGGTAAAGTGTCCGAGCCACTTCCTTAGAGCCACACCCTGGTTTCAACCCAGTCCCTTAGTGTCCCCGCTAATCCAAACACACCTAGGACTCCTTCTGTCTCTCCCTACGGTCTGCAGCCTGGGACAGGACAAGCTTCATGGTGGCACAGACTGCCAGGTCCATGTCCTTTCAGTCCCGTGTGATGATCTCGCCTCTCCTTCTGACTGAAATTGACTCTTTTGTGGTACTTGGCTGACTGGCTTGCTGAATTTTGTGTTGTCTAGTTTTGTTGCCTCCCCTGCCCAGGTCTGTTCTAAATCCCCCACCCTCCACTTGTCTCCTCCCACCACAACTTTGTTGGGCATAAATTCCCTAGTCTTGGGATCGAGAGTGTATTGGGTGTGTGTTTGGGGAGATTGGACTTACTAATCCCGGGTGCTGCGCTATCTAGTGGCGACTGGTCCGCAGGGGCGCCACAACAGCACACAGGGAGGAGAGCGCACAGGGGGAAGACAAGTCAAAAGATAAAGCACAGAGGGGAGAAGACAGAACAGGGGGAGAGAGACTGCATACAGGGGAAAGAGAACAGAGGGAGGAAGACAGCACAGGATGGAAAGAGACCGCATACAGAAGGACAGCGCACAGGGGTAAGACAGCTCAAAGAAGAGAGCACATGAGGGTAGAAGACAGCACAGTGGGGGAGAGTACACACAGGGGGAGACAGGTCAAATGAGAGAGTGTGGCACCCCACCAGGTAGACCGCCACCAGAGGTACTGCACTCCTCATTAGAGGGAGAGTAGTGCCTCTGCTCTCCAGGTGCTGGGACGGTGAAGTTGAGCTTCACACACACACAAACACTTAGGACCACAGCATGGTGGGAGGACCCAAGCGTAACCCGGAGGGAAAAGTGAAGTGCAAGAAGTGTGGAGTTAGTTATTTGACAGAGGAGGACAAATAGAGAACATTGGAGGAGTGAAGTGAAACTCGGGAGTGCAGAGGCGGTGTGGTGCCGACTCCCGTGGGCTGGAGCACGACCACGCTCACCCCGGGAGGAAAAGACCGGCAACTGTGGAAAGAAGGAGGAACCCATGGGGACAGAGTGAAGAGAAAATCCTTATATGTCCATATCTAGCAAGGGTACAGAAGGGATCGTGGACAACACAGGGATTGGCCCTGAACACGTCGCGGACGCTTCATGTCTGAGCCATTGAACTGAAGGTCCCAATCTTCTAACGAGAGCTGTGGCCGAACACCCAACACAACTTGGAGAAGGCGGCCAAACTAGAGAGCAGTGCCCTGGGAGGGGATCACATGGCTGTCGGTGCCTGAGCTCTGTGCTGCGGAGGAGCTGAGGGCCCGGGGGGTAGAGCATTGTCACGCTCACCCCAGAAGAGAACTACCCCTTATAGCGCTGGGAGGGAGAGACCACTAGAGACAGAGACACTTAGAGGGAAAGGGGCACCAACTGAGGCTTGACTGCACTGACCCATTTCTGGAGACAACACAGAACCAGAGGAAAGCACCCAGCGGCCATGCTAAAACAACTGAGTAAACGTAACAGAACTCCAGCTGTGGTGTGTGAGACCTTCTTTAGTGGCGACCACTGGCCGCAGAGGCCGCATGAGACCCCAGGGTGCTGATGATTTAATGAACCTAATGAACATCTGCTAAGGTACAAACTGAGTCCTCCACCTACTGCCCTGGGGGCGCACTCCACCTGCGGGGAGCGGAACCCTCCAAGCTGCCATTCACGGTCCTGGAGGTTCTGAAGCAGCAGCGGCTGCCCTGGCCGTGTACCACAGATGGTGTCACGAATACCACTTTCCCACATCATCCCATGTCATCTACCCTGTTTATTAAAAATGACACTGCCCTACCATGGTCACGGGACTGGTTCTCAGCCCCATCTGTCCCGTGAAAAGAACTGAGAAGTGAAGAACAGCAAGCTTCCCGGTTACAGTGTACACCTGGTCCTGGAGGAGGCATGTCAAAAGCACAGACGGGAGATGACAGCACAGGGATGAGACAGACACACAGGGAGAGAGAGGGAGAGTGGACAGGGGAGAGCGCACAGAGGGAGAGCCAGCTGCCACCCCCAGTGCCACTGAGCCTGTCCCCACGTGACATCACTGCCCTCCCGATGCAATAGTATCGGCCCTCCTTCTAGTTTGAAAAGAAGTGCATTGCAAAAGCATGTTGTATTTTTAAATAAATGTCACGACAAAACACCAAACTCTCCTCAAAAAAGGCATTTTTTTGCAGTGTGTCTTATATTTCTCTATTACCTTAACTAAAATCTGTCCATAGGATTTTTCAGCAAAAATGTAAAAATGTAAGTAGAAAGACGAGAAAATTAATTTTTCTATAAATTATGCTAAGGACTTTTTGCTGCATTTTCCTTGTATTCTTTCTCTTTTCTTTTTACACAGAAAATGTGGCAGGTATATGTATCCCTAAGTTCTCAGTGCCTTAATTAAAGGAGAAAATCTGATATTGTTTTCACTGTAGTTTTACAATTTTGACAAGGTAAATAATGATGATAAATAATATGTTAGGCTTAAATAGCATTGTTTGCTTATTACAGTTGTGACAATATATATTAGCAAGTTTTAGATGTTATAACAAAATGAAGGTTTTTGCAATTCTAGTCATCTCCAATCACCAGGTATTGTAGCAAAGTGTCAGATATTATATATATTTATACTTGCTGTAGATGTTGCAGTGTCAGCTGTATAGGCTGCATTATCCTCATGCTTTACGTATACAGTTGTAATGAATATTTTTTCACCACATTAGGTTTGTTAGAAAGATTTACAAACTTTCTGCTGTTTGCTATTAATGATTCAAACAAGAATAATTGAAATATATCATGTGAGATCTTTGCTGCCACTAGTTATTATAGTGTGAATTCAAAAGCACGGTCTCCTGTAGGGCGCTCTAATTAAGGCCAGGGACCCTGCTTGTGGAAAGTCCTTTTATTAGAAATCCTCCATCCGCCACGACATGTTTCGACGGTGTAGTACCGATCCACTTGAGAAAGACGGTACTACACCGTCGAAACATGTCGTGGTGGATGGAGGATTTCTAATAAAAGGACTTTCCACAAGCAGGGTCCCTGGCCTTAATTAGAGCGCCCTACAGGAGACCGTGCTTTTGAATTCACATTTAACATCTCGCATAGAGAACACGGCTGGAGCAGCTCGTTGATACTTGAGGACCTGCAGACCGAGCTAAATCCTTTACCAGGAGAGAAACACAGGACCTGCCTGCGTCAGTGCGCCCGGTCACGTGGGGCGGCAGCAGGCGGGGATACAGAAGGAAGCGAGCGGGGACGCCGAGACTCCCGGGACGGAGCTGATTCAACTTGTCTCCACACCACCGCAAAAAACTTTTAATAGGAGAAAGGAGACCCCGACCGCTTCCAAAATCTACACCATTGTTGTGCAGGGATTGCACAACAATAATAGGTTAGTGAACATGCATATTATTATCCCCCGCTGGTAACATTGATAATGCACTAGTGCGCCCCCTGTATTTCTTTTGTTTTTCACTAGTTATTATAGGGCCCTTTACTGACAAAAGCTTGGTGTCCCCATGAGACTCCACCCCAGCTCCGCCTCACCTCTCGAGCCTTCCACAGTTCCACCGCCCACTATTGCAAAAACTCTTCTGCACCACATCCTCACCAATCACACATTAACATTACTGTACAGACCGTCGCCATACAGATCATCTGATATTGAAGCTATGGCATTATCCCAGCCAATGATCTGAGACTGCTGGATCCCCCATTGTATTTAAATCTGCCATTAGCCAGGCTTTGACACAGAATAGTATGTATGTCTGAGTTGAGGTCCCTTCCAACTCTACCATTCTAGGATTCCATGAGTCTTCATAGGGAAATAAAATTAGACTCTGGTAATATCTCTTTCTTTACACTGGTTTTATGACAGCTGAGGAGGGCTGGGAACAAGAAATGCCACATGAGGCAAAATAATTCTGATGGTGTGATTCATTACCTCGTACAGGAGCGAGGAACATTTTTCCTGCTGGGGAACAACTGGAAGGTTGTAATTAAAATCAAGGAGACAGAGAGGCGCAGACTGTGCCTTATCACTAGCGATACACACGAAACAAGAGCTAAAAATTAGCTTGCTCACCTGGTTTGGTTGTGATAACCCACAACCAGCTTGAACGCCTGAGACAGCTGCTGCAGAACCTCCACCGCCACGTGCACGTGGGAAACCAAATAGCTAAAACAGGAATGGTGTCTCATGGTCCGCGCTGCTGCTGCTTCAAAGAATGCACTGGGAAGACATTGCTTTATCCATCACCTCCTTTATTCCTCCACACTCTACCAACGCGTTTTGGTGCACACCTTGCACCTTCCTCATGGTACATTACATATTATTGGGTGGATGTTGTTCTCGGAAAAAAATTCAAAACGTCATCTGTGACGTCAAGTGGGAGGAAACCACTGACGTAGATAGTGCAAATACAATAAGACACTCTAGCTCTATTATCAGCCTTGAAACAGATCATCATATCCCATTTGTCCTATGGTTTCCAAAAAATAATGCTATAAACATTACACAATCATGACAGTATCTTCTCTAAAAGATAAAGTAAAATAAAAATCATTTAGCCTCGGATGACACAACAGGGGCTAGAAGCAGGGATACCAGGGTTCTACTCTCATTATGCGTATATATCAATGCATATATGGTGTTCTTATCATGCTTTGCTATTTTGGATGACTTTGTTGAAAAAGGGAATTTTTCTCCTTTACCCTTCTCATTTGTTAAACATCTTTATCACAAATTAGAAATAATAAAAATATAAATATAAATATATAAATACAGTTATTTGGTATTCATATGGTGTTTTTCTTGCTCAGTCATACATGAACCTATAAAAAGATAAATATTAATATGGTAAGATTGAAACAAATGATCAAGAAAAACACCATTTTTATGTGAATACCAAATAACTGTATATATTTATATTTGTATTTTTATTATTTCTAATTTGTGATAAAGATGTTGAACCCCTTCAAGACCCAGCCTATTTTGACCCTAAAGACCGAAGCATTTTTGTCAATTCTGACCAGTGTCCCTTTATGAGTTTATAACTCTGGAACGCTTCAACGGATCGTAGTGATTCTGAGACTGTTTTTTCATGACATATTGGGCTTCATGTTAGTGGTAAATTTAGGTCGATAATTTTTGCGTTTATTTGTGAAAAAATAAAAAATGTGGCAAAAATTTTGAATATTTCGCAATTTTCAAATTTTTAATTTTTATTCTGCCTAACCAGAGAGTTATGTGTCACAATATAGTTAATAAATAACATTTCCCACATGTCTACTTTGCATCAGCACAATTTTGGAAAAATAAATTTGGGGTGGGAAGTTATAAGGGTTCAAAGTTCATCAGCAATTTCTCATTTTTCCAGCAAAATTTACAAAACCATTTTTTTAGTGACCACATCACATTTGAAGTCCCTTTGAGGGGTGTACATGACAGAAAATACCCAAAAGTGACACCATTCCAAAAACTGCACCCCTCAAGCTACTCAAAACTACATTCAGGAAGATTATTAACCCTTCAGGTGCTTCACAGGAACTAAAGAAACATGGAAGGAAAAAATAGGCATTTTAATTTTTCTAACAAAAATGTTCTTTTAGCCTCAATTCTTTCATTTTTACATGGGCAACAGGATAAAATGGATCCTAAATATTGTTGGGCAATTTCTCCTGAGTACATCGATATCTCATATGTGGTCATAAACCACTGTTTGGGCGCACGGCAAGGCTCAGAAGGGAAAAAGCGTAATTTGACTTTTGGAGCTAATTTTCCATTCAAAAACTGAAATGGCACTCCTTCTCTTCTGAGTCCTACCGTGTGCCCAAAAAGTGGTTTATGACCACATATGGGGTATCAATGTACTCAGGAGAAATTGCCCAACACATTTTAGGATGCATTTGATCCTTTTGCCCATGTGAAAATGAAAAACGTTAGGCTAAGAGAACATTTTTGTGAAAAAAAAGTACTTTTTCTTTAGTACAGATCAATTTGTGAAACATCTGGGGGTTCAAAGTGCTCACCACCTATCTAGATACGTTTCCTGTGGAGTCTAGTTTCCAAAGTGGGATCACTTGTGGGGGAGCTTCAATGTTTAGGCACACAGGGGCTCAGCAAATGCGACATGGTGTCCGCTTATCTAGATGGGTGGTGAACATTTTGAACCCCCATGTGCTTCACAAATTTATCTGTAAAAATGAAGAAAGAAAATTTTTGTGGAAAAAAAAGGACTTTTTCATTATTACAGATCAATTTGTGAAACATCTGGGGGTTCAAAGTCCTCACCACCCATCTAGATAAGTTCCCTGTGGGGTCTAGTTTCCAAAATGGGGTCACTTGTGCGGGATCTCCAATGTTTAGGCACACAGGGGCTCTCCAAACGTGACATGGAGTCCGCTAACAATTTGAGCTAATTTTCCATAGTCGCTTCCTGTAGCTGTTAATGAGTTCCTGGATCCTGGATGAAGGTATTTTTGACCATTCCTCTTTACAAAACAATTCCAGTTCAGTTAAGTTTGATGGTCGCCGAGCATGGACAGTCCGCTTCAAAACATCCAACAGATGTTCAATGATATTCAGGTCTGGGGACTGGGATGGCCATTCCAGAACATTGTAATTGTTCATCTGCATGAATGCCTGAGTAGATTTGGAGCGGTGTTTTGGATCATTGTCTTGCTGAAAGATCCATCCCCGGCGTAACTTCAACTTTGACACTGATTCTTGAACATTATTCTCAAGAATCTGCTGATACTGAGTGGAATCCATGCGACCCTCAACTTCAACAAGATTCCTGGCGCCGTCATTGGCCACACAGCCCCAAAGCATGATGGACCCTCCCCCAAATTTGACAGTGGGTAGCAAGTGTTTTTCTTGGAATGCTGTGTTTTTGTGGCTCCATGCATAACGCCTTGATGTATGACCAAACAACTCAATCTTTGTTTCATCAGTCCACAGGACCTTCTTCCAAAATGAAACTGGCTTGTCCAAATGTGCTTTTGCATACCTCAGGCGACTCTCTTTGAGGCGTGCATACAGAAACGGCTTCTTTTGCATACCTCTCCCATACAGCTTCTCCTTGTGCTGTGTGAGCTGTTTTGTTGACCGATGCACAGTGACACCATCTGCAGCAAGATGATGCTGCGGGTCTTTGGAGGTGGTCTGTGGATTGTTCTTGACTGTTCTCACCATTCTTCTTCTCTGCCTTTCTGATATTTTTGTTGGCCTGCCACTTTTGGCCTTTACAAGAACTGTCCCTGTGGTCTTCCATTTCCTTACTATGTTCCTCACAGTGGAAACTTACAGGTTAAATCTCTAAGGGCCGCTTTACACACACCAACATCTGTGACCAACTTCTGAACAGATCTCTGGTTGCAGTGAAATCATGGACACATTGTTCCATTTGTACACAGCCACAAAATGGTACAATGTGTCCATGATTTCACTGCAACCAGAGATCTGTTCAGAAGTTGGTCACAGAAGTTGGTGTGTGTAAAGCGGCCCTTAGACAACTTTTTGTATCCTTACCCTGAACAACTATGTTGAATTATCTTATTTTTCAGATCATTGGAGAGATGTTTTGAGGAGCCCATGATGCCACTCCTCAGAGAAGATGCAACTAGGAGAACAACTTGCAAGTGGATACCTGAAATAGCTTTTCTTATGAGTGGATACACCGGGCTATGAAGTGCAAAGCTCAATGTGGTTACCAAACCAATTTAGTGCTTCAGTAAGTCAGTGAATAGTAGTTAGGAATATTCAAATCATGAAAATCAGAAGGGTGCCCATACTTTGGCACCTGTCAAATTTTGAAACAATGCATATTTCACATTTTCGGTTAGTACAATAAACCTCATTTCAAACCTGAAATATTTAATGTGTCCATCAGTTATTACATATATCACACTGAAATAGCTGTTGCAAAAAAACTATTTTAAACAAAAAAAAAAGAGTAAGATTAAGAGGGGTGCCCAAACTTTTTCATATGACTGTACGTTAGGGGGATGTCTTATTTTCGTGGAAACACGGTAGCTGTGAAAGGGAAAAAAACCTAAGAAGTTACCTAATCATGTATAACAGCAAGTAAACAGACAGCATGGAGACACAAAACCAAAAAATGGAAATATGGAGGAAGCGAAGGTAGGAAAAAAAAAACACTGTGGAAGGCTTTTTTATTTTTTTTTTATAATTCGCCAGAAATTGACTTATAAAAAAATGGAGTTTTGTAGTCAGACAAATGCTTTAAAGAGGACCTGTCACCAAAGCAGGCATGGTGATCTAATTACAGCACTGGATGCAGCATGTCTGCAGCATGTAGACAAGGGGTCCCCCAGCACTTGAGCAGCCCTGTACCCCGAGATAATACACTTAGAAAACTTACATGCTCCAGCCACTAAGGAGGTGGCTAGGGGCTGCAGCCAAGGGCAGATTCACACCCCCTGCATGTTTAATCTGCCCACCGCTGCCAATCATTCTCTCCCTGTCTCCAGCATTTAAACACAGTTTTTTTTTCTCTCCCGTGTAGCCCCGCCCCTCAGGGGGCGGAGCTGCACGGGAGAGAAACAAAAACTGTGTTTAAATGCTGGAGAGGGAGAGAATGATTGGCAGCGGTGGGCAGATTACACAGGCAGGGGGAGTGAATCTGCCCTTGGCTGCAGCCCCTAGCCACCTCCTTAGTGGCTGGAGCATGTAAGTTTTCTAAGTGTATTATCTCGGGGTATAGGGCTGCTCAAGTGCTGGGTGACCCCTTGCCTGCATGCTGCAGACATGCTGTATCCAGTGCTGTAATTAGATCACCATGTCTGCTTTGGTGACAGGTCCTCTTTAAGGACATATTGGG
Source organism: Allobates femoralis (assembly GCA_033576535.1). Classification (NCBI taxonomy): domain Eukaryota; kingdom Metazoa; phylum Chordata; class Amphibia; order Anura; family Aromobatidae; genus Allobates; species Allobates femoralis. Next base: position 247,190,370 of record JARQOC010000005.1, read on the forward strand.
AGCTGTAGCTTCATGCATTTACTATATGCTGATGGCGATTTTGATGATAATTGGTATAATTGATATAGTTGAGTAAATGGGTGTACTCGCCGGCTTGCAAGAGTTCAGTCTGTCACTTAGAAGTCTGCTCTCCACAACTTAACTAAGTATTTTCAGGTCTCCAGGGGTTACTAACCATCTGCCTAATACAATTGGTTCCGCTTATCTTAGAAATCTGCTTTCTCCGTCCCTGCTCCTCCACCCCTCCCTACCTGACTCTGCTTTCCGTCACCTGTCATATCCACCAGAGCATATAACACTGTTTTACCTTTTTTTTTTTTCTTTTCTCTACTTTCCCTTTTTTTTTTTCTATTGCTTATGTATAAATGTATGTGTCTTCAGAGTTTGTGTCATTACTAGCCTGAAGAAGGGAACTCAGCGTCCCGAAAGCTTGCTATGTTTACCATCTTTTCAGTTAGCCATTAATAGGTATCAACCACTGAGGACTCTCAGATTGCAATATATTTTTCTATCTACTGGCTAACACGGTATAAATATTCTTTACCTCACTTAGTTATAGGTATCTTATAGGACCTGGCCTAAATTCCATGGTAACTTTCACAGCCCCTGCTTGACTCTGCTGATTTCCTTCCTCCCTGGTCTGAAACGGTGCCCTTAAAAATATTATTACAATGCCTCTTGAATAAAAATAGCCCTGAATAAACCCTATGCTAAACCACTGAAAAAATAATTGCTCCTCACTATGCTCCTTGCATAAAAAATATCTTCACACTGACTCTCTCATGGTATATGTTTGCTACACTATCATTTCCTATCATATATTCTCACAAAGCCGCCCCCCTTATTTACAATTACTGCCACACCTTTATGACCTTCACACTGCCCTTGTACCGTGGTACAGGTCGGTAGCTGTGGGCGAGGTGGTCTGTTGCACCCTCGACATTACAAGAAAGAAAGAGTCCAGTCTGGGTGTATGGAGTTCTGCTAGGAAGGTGATATGTCTTTGGAGAACTGAAGATGCTGATGAGCTCAGGAGCTGAGGATCTGATGTTAACCAGTTCATAGAGGGAGACTGCTTTACTTAACAGCCATTTGATGACAACTATGTAGAATTGATAGCGAGTACAAAACTCCTTGTATGTTTCGTCTTGGACACAGAACACCTCTAGACACAATTGCTTTACTTCTTCATGTTTTCTTGTTTCTGCCTCCATTTTTCTCACTTGCTTTACCACAACCCAGTTTAGCACCATAGTACAGACTGTAATAGTCATATCTTCCACCCACAGTTCCACATCTTGTCCTCCTCTTTAGAGAGCTGATTTGCCAACATGGCTCAACAGTCTCTAGTTCTTAAAAAACTCCTGCCTGGGGTACTCACTTCATCTCACGTTTCTGTTCCACCCTGGCCTGTTACCTTAAGAGCTATAAACTAGGAGTAGTATTGCTGGGCTTCCTTTCCCATGACCTGTTTTCCTTTGGTCACTCTGTCCTTTGGTCAATCCTTTTACCCACCTCCAATAGATCACTGTATATCGATCACCTTTGTCTCTCTAGGATCTTGCTAACCACGCCCTTTATCTCTTCTCCCTCTAGGGACACTCAAACCACGCAGCAGTCTTCTCAAGCCTGACCTTAGGTCTGTCACTACTGCAAGCTGGGCCCTATCTGACCTTTTAACAGGAAACCATCTCTGTTCCTTCATCCTAGTTCCTCCCATCATGGGCTGGTTACAAACATTAACTCTAGCTTGCCCTACTTCCTCCACCCCATACTGCCCCCTCTTTACACTGTTCCCCTCATGCTGACCACACTGCGTTCTGAGACACCTCTTTACACTATGTCACTTCATGCTTCCTCTTCTCCATAATGAGATACCTGACATTGTGCCTTCTACATAATGAGTGTCCCATGCTGACAATTCTTCATACTGAACCTCCCTTGCTGTCCTTTATCCATGCTGAATCCCTCCATAATGCCCTATTTACAAATTGAATCCCTAATAATGCCATCTCTCCATAGTAGACCTTCATAGTCTCCCTTCTTCTATATACTGACTCCCATATGACCCTATCTTCATACTGAGCCCCCCATGCTCTCTCCTCTCCATATTACTGATGCAACCCTCTTTCATACTTAGCCCCTGATGCTGTCCCTTTTCATACTGACAACACATAATGAACCCCTGGCTTACTGTACTTTCTCCACCGCCCCTATCACAGTCTACAGGAAAAGCATATATTATCTACAACTCTGAGTTCTACTTGCTCCTGGCTCCAGCACCTTCTCCAATGCAGCACTCTGCTGTGACTTCTGCACTATAATGAGATAGCCCAATCATGCTGAAGCTACATTAGCAGTGAGAACACACGGCCGCAGGTCATGACAGGAAGCTAATTGAAGCTCCTTGGACCAAAACACACTGCCATGCTCAGATGTTCATTTGTATTTGCTTCTTAGGTGTTAACTCAAACTTCCATATAAAGATGAGGAATGTAATCTGATAAATAATCCGACTGAACTCGGACCAATGTTATTCAATAACACAGTGCTGATCTGTGAATGTTTTCCTTAGCCCCACTATTCTGAATGAAAATTGTACCAGTTTTTATACTGTAATGTGAGTGAACGATAAAAATGTGAATACAAGTGAATGCAATAATCCTCCTCCTTGGCAAAGAAGCAAGATTTGATAGAGGGTATGGTGGAGAGTTAAAATATACAGAAATATTTTATAACTATTTTAATCTAGATCTGGGTGCAACTCTATGTGTCTAATGTCTAGTAACGGGTCTGTGAATATTTTTAGATATTTACAAATGAGAAATTGCATTTTGCGGTGTGTTTCTTGAAATAAAAAAAATGTTTGTGCATGTGTTTTTCTTTTTTTGGATTATTGGGTTAGTAATGGGGTGTCTAATAGACACCTCTCCATTACTAACTCTTGGGCTTGATGTCAGTTGACTCTACACACCTGACATCAACCCCCAAAACTATTCCTCGATTACCAGCACACCAGTGTAATCAGGAAGAACTGAGGCGAATTTCCAGAATTGGTGCATCTAATGTGATGCTCCACTTCTGGGGCAGCCACAGGACGGTATTTTAAGCTGGGAAGGTGCTAATAACCATGGACCTTCCAGCCTGGTAAAACACACTGCTGTGTGCTTTACCTTTGCTGGTAATTAAAAATGGGGGAGACTCTTAGAAACCAATTTACTTTTTACTGCTCTGATACCTCTTTCATCAACGAAACATAAAAAAACATTCATTTTAGTGTTACGTGTTTTTTTCCGGTATGTGTGACATGGATGTCACGCTGATGTCATCTGTATACTGTACGTGATTTATCTGTGTCGTCTGTAAAAAATGGGCATGTCTCCATGTTGATTACACCTACACGTGTGTAGTTCACATTGATATTTTGAGAATTTATGCAAAGAACACAAAAATAAGTATACACTGGCAAACAGAAAGAAATATTTTGTATTACCAATCTATAATGTAAATTGCCCCTGGAAGAAGTGTAAGGCAAAACATATGTCGGCTCTATTTCTTGAGGTGATATGCTTTTTCCTCTGCATTATTTTATTGTAGTATTTGTTATCCTTTCCTCTTTCTTTTCATCTGGGTTTTTGGATATAATATGTATTTGGTTCCAAATGAAGCATTGTGCTTGGAAGTATTAATTCTATACCTAACAAGTGATATATATTTATGAACAAACGTAATGTTTTCAAAGTGTTTTAAGATTTCCTTGATGTGGACTATTATAGGGTATATTTATTATTTGGTAATAGTTATATAGGCTGAGAGGTATGTTGTATTCCTCTACTGTCATAATCTAACCTCGTTTTATTCTGTGTTTTTATGATATATTAATAAAGAGTATTTTTATTTATATCTTATGCGGGTCATGTTTATAGGTATTATTATTTTCTTTTTTTATGTGGCATAGATATTTTGAGAACTAATGCAAAGAACCCAAAAATTTGTATTCATTAACAAACAAAAAGAAACATTTATATCACCAACATATAATGTAAATTGTATACAACGTAAAGGTTATGGATATATTTTGGGCAGCATGACTGTTCTTTGAACTGAGTTCTATATTGTATCACATTAGTGGCAACAAATTTGTACAACAAGAGAAAGATAATATGCAAAGAAAAGTGGTACATGTAAAAAATGAGGGTAAACCTAGTTCGGACCCATGTTAACTCACACATGACATTGATATATCAGACGACTGTCACTCAAAAATTACATTTGTAGATAATACTAAATAATGGACCATCGTCATAGGGGAAGGTTCAGTGGAAAATGTAATGCTTCTGTAAATGTTATTCATTGATCATATTTACTTGGGTTACATGATGATAGAAGAGCTACATTCAAGTCAAAAGGTACAGAGCCAAAGAATTTCTGTAAAAGAGCTGCTGTAAAAACAACTACATGTTTGAAGATGAAATTCCCAATGGGTCATCATCTTTTGCTGCACAATAGGCAAACATGCAATACTTGATGCGATCATGACTGCACACCATCTGGATCTATTTTGGGAGCTGTGAACATAGTAGACATATAATCTTTTATATCCACTGAATATATATACATTTACAGTGGATATAAAATGTCCACCCAACTCTATTATAATGGCAGGTTTTTGTCATGTAAAAAATCATACCAAGAAGAATCATTACAAGCGACCAACTGGAGAGTCATTGACCCTCGACTTTTCTTCCAGACTATTATTATGCCTTAATAGAATTCTGTTCTCATTTATGCCGTATAATTTTCTTGTTCACTAATTCTTATTATATTGTCCTCTTACTTAAATGTTTGTATTCTGCATCATTCTTTTACAATAAAAAGAACCATGGGTGTACCCAGGATCAAAACTAGGGAGGGGGGCAAGCCATGGTCGTTCAGGTGTAAAATTTTAGAACGGAAAGGGTGAATAAAACAAAAAATGTAAGAAAATTATATGTAATTAAAGTAGTGCTTTATTAGTGCAGCACGCGGAAGGTGGGGGGCCTAAATTGCGCACTGGGGCCCATCAGACTCGTTACGCCACTGGGGAGCCCTAAGGGGGGCTGTATATGACATGGGAGCCCTATGGGGGGCTGTATATGAGATGGAAGTTCCCTCCCATATACAGCCCCCAATGTCCCATAGGGCTCACATCTCATATACAGCCCTCCATAGGGCTCCCATCTCATATTCAGCCCCCCATAGAGCTCCCATATCATATACAGCCCCCTTATAGGGCTCCTAAATCATATATAACCCCGCCATAGGACACCCAAATCATATTCAGCCCCCTCATAGGGCTCCTGTATCATATATAGCCCCTACATAGGGCTCCCATCATGAGAGCCCTATGGGGGGTTGTATATGATATGCGAGCCTATGTGGTGGGCTGTATATGATATGGGAGCCTTATTGGGGGGCTGTATGTGATATTGGAGTCCCATCTCATATACAGCCCCCCAATACCCCATAATCCTCATATCATATACAACAGCCCCCTATAGGGCTCCTATATCATAGGCTGAATATGATATGGGAGCCCTATGGGGGGCTGTATATGATATGGGAGTCCCATATCATATACAGCCCCCCTAATCCCCATAGGGCTCCCATATCACATATAGCCCCATAGGGCTCCCATGTCATATACATGCCTCCCTCATAGGGCTCCAATAATGGGAGTCCTTTAGGGGTCTATATATGATATAGTAGCATTATAGGGTTGCTGTATATGATAGGAGCCTATGGGGGCAGGGCTGTATATGAGATGGGAGTACAAGTCATCTCACATACAGCGTGCAGCCCCCACATAAGGCTCCCATTTACAACCCTCCGGGCTCCCATAGGGCTCCCCTACTCCAACCCCCCTCCCCCCACACTTTTTTTATATTTAAATTACATCTATTTTTAACAGTTACTGACTTTTGTAGCTCGAGCTCCTGGCTCCAGCCTCTGCACCAGCAGTGTCCCCAGACAAACACCAGCTTGCATTACAGGGACTCAGGCAGCGCTCAGTGGTGATGTCACTCATGACATCACTTCTGAGTCCCCCTGCCCGCCGAGCTGATCTGCAGTCAGCAGACACTGTCTGAGCCTGAGGGCGAGATCCTGGCTCCTGCAGCTGCATCATGTCACGCGCTGTCAATGAGCTGAGCACCTGACTGAGGTAACCGCTACAGTGAGGTGACAGGTGGACTGTGGAGCGGAGGTGCGGTGGCCACCTCAGCTCAGCCGCCGAGTCAGACAGACACTGACACACATAATCAATACAGTAGGTGCGTGCTGCGCACGCACAGTGCCGTGCCCACCCCTTCCTCTTGGGGGGGCAGCCTCTTGGGGGATGCAGCTGCCTTCCCCTGCCCCATGCTGAGTACGCCCATGAAAAGAACATTGAAAAGAAAGAAGAATCATTTCAGAACTTTATTTACCTTTAATATAATCAGTAATCTGTACATATCCATTGAAAAAAAGACTAAAATGTGGTTGCATAAATATGCACACCCTGAAAATAATACTTTGTTGAAGTATGGTTTTAATATTTGACAGCATTGAGTCTTTTTGGGTAGTCTATCAGTATGGCAAATCTATAATTGGCAACTCTTTCTTGCACTAGTGCTCCAAATCTGTCAGACTGCAAGAGCATCTCCTGTTTACAGCCTTCTTCAAGTCAACCTATGGATTTTGAATAGATTCAGGACTGGGCTTTGACTGGTCCATTCCAAATCTATGATACTCTTCTGGCACAAGCCATACTCTCGTTGATTTAGAGGTATGCTAAGCAATGTCATCATATTGAAAGTTGAAATTTGTTATCATCTTCAACTTTTTAGCAAAGGCCTAAGGGTTTTAATGCAAACTTGCTTCATATGAAACTGTTCATAATTTCCTCCACCTTGACTAAAAAACTGCTCCAAAACATAATGCTGCCTTCACCATGCTTCACTGTGGTAATGGTGTTCTTTTGATGATGTGCAGTGAAGTTCATCTTTGCAGTACACAACAGTATATGCCATACACAGCCTTTGCTTGCCAGAAATTCCAGCAGCTCTTTTAATGTTTCTGAAGGCCTTTGGCACCATCCTGGACAATTTTTTTGTGTTTTCATCAAATTGTGGGGGATGTTCAGTTCTAGAATACTGTTGTGCCAAATTTAAGCCACTTTTTGATGCCATCTTGACAGTATTCAATAATGAGATTCTTTTTTGTGTTCTAAATTATTTACAGTCGACAGAGAAATGATGTTTTTTACATTTTTTTAAAACTGGATTCACTGTCTACACCCTTAATCTTTATGTTTCTTTTCTTTTCAATGTTGTTTTTATTGAAATTTATGTCAAAAGAGTAACAAACATAAAAGCACACTCAGGAAAAATATACTAGAGGTACAAGTGAAGAATATAGCAGTGTAACAACGAGAGGCTAGAAGGTGAGGAGCAATTCCTAGAAGTGAAGTATTAATATCAAGTCTTAGGAATCGATACTGGGCCGTCTCAGAAATTGTAATGATATGCTAAGTGGAGTTCACCGGTATGCGGATCTATAACAGTATAGTAGTTGTCCATATGTTTAGTACGTATCTGATTCCGTAATGTTTCTAGGACCATTTTAATACATGTAGAGCCAGTCCATATATAGTTGTGGCCAAAAGTATTGACACCCTGCAATTCTGTCAGATAATACTCAGTTTCTTCCTGAAAATGATTGCAATCACAAATTCTTTGGTATTATTATCTTCATTTAATTTGTCTTCAATGAAAAAACACAAAAGAGAATGAAGCAAAAAGCAAAACATTGATCATTTCACACAAAACTCCAAAAATGGTCCAGACAAAAGTATTGGCACCCTCAGCCTAATACTTGGTTGCACAACCTTTAGCCAAAATAACTGCAATCAACCGCTTCCGTAACCATCAATGAGTTTCTTACAATGCTCTGCTGGAATTTTAGACCATTCTTCTTTGGCAAACTGCTCCAGGTCCCTGATATTTGAAGGGTGCCTTCTCCAAACTGCCATTTTTAGATCTCTCCACTGGTGTTCTATGGGATTCAGGTCTGGACTCATGCTGCCACCTTAGAAGTCTCCAGCGCTTTCTCTCAAACCATTTTCTAGTGCTTTTTGAAGTGTGTTTTGGTCATTATCCTGCTGGAAGACCCATGACCTTTGAGGGAGACCCAGCTTTCTCACACTGGGCCCTACATTATGCTGCAAAGTTTGTTGGTAGTCTTCAGACTTCATAATGCCATGCACACGGTCAAGCAGTCCAGTGCCAGAGGCAGCAAAGCAACCCCAAAACATCAGGGAACCTCCGCCATGTTTGACTGTAGGGATCGTGTTCTTTTCTTTGAATGCCTCTTTTTTTCTCCTGTAAACTCTATGTTGATGCCTTTGTCCAAAAAGCTCTACTTTTGTCTTCTACATTCTTCCAAAACATTTTAGGCCTTCTCAGGTAAGTTTTGGAAACTCCAGCCTGCCTTTTTTATGTCTAGGGGTAAGAAGTGGAGTCTTCCTGGGTATTCTACCATACAGACCCTTTTCATTCAGACGCCGACGGATAGTACTGGTTGACACTGTTGTACCCTCGGACTACAGCTTGAACTTGTTTGGATGTTAATCGAAGGTTCTTTATCCACCATCCGCACAATCTTGCGTTGAAATCACTCGTCAATTTTTCTTTTCCGTCCTCATCTAGGGAGGTTAGCTACAGTGCCATGGATTTAAACTTCTTGATGACACTGCGCGCGGTAGACACAGGAACATTCAGGTCTTTGGAGATGGACTTGTAGCCTTGAGATTGCTCATGCTTCCTTACAATTTGGTTTCTCAAGTCCTCAGACAGATATTTGGTCTTCTTTCTTTTCTCCATGCTCAATGTGATAAACACAAGGACACAGGACAGAGGTTGAGTCAACTTTAATCCATGTCAACTGGCTGCAAGTGTGATTTAGTTATTGCCAACACCTTTTAGGTGCCACAGGTAAGTTACAGGTGCTGTTAATTACACAAATTAGAGAAGCAACACATGATTTTTCTAACAGTGCCAATACTTTTGTCCACCCCTTTTTTATGTTTGGTGGGAAATTATATCCAATTTGGCTTTAGGACAATTCTTTTTGTGTTTTTTCATTGAAGGCAAATTAAATGAAGATAATAATACCAAAGAATTTGTGATTGCAATCATTTTCAGGAGGAAACTGATATTATCTGACAGAATTGCAGGGGTGTCAATACTTTTGGCCACAACTGTATGAATAACAAAAGGAATTGTCTATCGCTATGTTCAAGGAAAAATGGAATAAAAAGAAAGAGGATAAGAAGGGGAGAAGGGAGAGGGGTTAACAAGGGAGTAGTAAAGAGGGAGGCATTTAGATCAAAGTGAGGGAGGGGAAAATGGGTTGAGGGTGTTCGCTTGTCTGGAGGTGGATTGTGGTACCGATAAGATACCTTCACACACAGCAATTTTGTAGGCAATTTCACTGGCAATTTGCTGATTGCAGTGAAATCATGGACACATTGTTCTATTTTGTTGCTGTGTACAAATGGATCAATGTGTTCATGATTTCACTGCAATCAGTAAATTGCCAGTGAAATTGCCTAGCAAAATTGCTGTGTGTGAAGGTACCTATAAGGATGCAAGGAGACCAAGGTTGCTTGGGCGCAGAGGGATGACAATAGAAAGGGTTTAGTGTGGGAGGTATATCTAAGGTAAGAGAGAGTTTGGCTAGGTGATTCAATGGGATAATTAGTCAGCTTCTGTTTAGTTTGTTTCCCTTACTAGTGCAAGAAAGACCTCTGAAGAGTGTAATTGCTCCCATGGGCTCCATATATCTTTGAAATTAGTTATGGAGAACCTAGTATGTGCTGTTAGTTCAGCCGCTCTGTAAATTTGGTCTATTTTCAGGCTTATTTCCTTTTTGGTAGGTATCGATGTAGTTCGCCAGAGGGTAGGTATCAAAGTTTCCCTGCTAATAAAATATTAGAAGCTAGGATTGAGGCAGATCTGTCTTCCGTCAAGATGGGGAAGTTGAGTAGTGCTGTTTTGGGGCATAGGGTGGACTTTCTGTGGAGGATATCAGAAATAAGGCCTGAGGTATATTCCAACAGACTTGAAGGCGAGGGCAGGACCACCAGATATGAAGATAAGAACCTGTGTCCTTTTCACATCTCAGCAAAGAGCCGGGAGGTGGCATTTGCCAGGTGTGTATTTTTGTAGGGGTTAGAAACCATCTTGATACTAGTTTATATGAAGTTACTTGAAGTTGAACACACAAAGAAGGTCCATGTGAGTGTTTATATACGTGTGCGACCTGATCAGGGAAGAGGTTTTCCCCCAGGTCTCTTTCCCAATCTCATATGTAAGCTCTTTTAGTGGAAGGTCTTTCTCAAGGAAGAGGTTGTATGTTTGGGAAAGGGCTTTCTTTGGTAGATGGCGTTGAGCAATGAGAATCTCAAAGAGGATCAATGGTCTTGTTAGATCTAGAGTGGGTTTAATTTTTCTCCCGGGTGCTTTGGATTGTCTTATAGTGGAGGAAGGAGAATTAGTTAGGCCAGTGGTGGAGCTTATGTCTTCAAATGGAAGTAGTGCACCATCTATGAATAATGTGTTCACCCCAACCTATCTGTCCAAGCAGTAGCTCTGTTGTTTTCCCTTGTGGCTAATAGATCTCTGAGGGTCGCTAATGGTGATAATCGGGGGAGGTATGTTTCTTTAGTTGCTGCCAAAGCATCAAGCTAGCTCTAGTGTGTTTGTTGGGGGATACTTCTTGGGTAACGGAATGGGAGGGGTTTAATAGTAGACTCCTAAGAGGTATGATGGGCATGTGTTCCTCTAATTTCTATCCAGGCCTTATGAGGTTTTCTTTGTAATCATTCCACCATTCTAACGAGCATCGAAGCATAATAATATTGTACAATGTCGGGAGCTCCCTTTCCTCTCCTGGCTCTAGGCAGCGAGAGGGTTAACGCGTTAATACAATGTTTACGTCCTCTCCAGATATAGTTGAAAAGGATGGAGTTTGCTTTGTTAAGGAGGCATCTGGGGATGCGTAGCAGTAGCATTTGAAGAATGTATAGGTATTTTGGTAGAATAATACTTTTAATCAAATTTTTCCTTCCAATCCAGGAGAGGAAGGGAGCCTTCCATGACCGGAGAGTGTCTATCATTTTAGTCAGTAGTGGGGATATATTTAAGTCTAGTAGTTCTTTATGGGTGTGTCCCAGTTTAATTCCTAGATAGGTGATACATTTCGGTGGCCAATGGAATGGGTATAGTTCTTTGAGGGTAGTGATTTTGGAATCAGGGAGGTTTACACTAAGAACTTCAGATTTAGTCTCATTTACTTTAAAGTTAGAGAGTTTCCTGTATTGAGAAAATATATGTAAAAGAGCTGGGAGGTCTTGGAAAGGTTTAGTCAGAAAAAGTAGTAAGTCGTCCGCAAAGGCTGCAGTTTTGTAGCAAGTGGTACCTATTCGGATTCCACTGATTCACTGGGAATTCTGGATGGTTAGTATGAGAGGTTCAATAGCAAGAACAAAAAGAAGAGGTGAGAGGGGGCATCCCTGGCGTTTTCCATTACATATTAGAAATGAGTCTGAAAGGGAGTTTTTAACTTTAATCCTGGCTGTAGGGCGGGTATACATTTGAAAGATAGCGTTAATTAAAACGGGAGGGAATTGAAATTTGTTTAGTGTTTCTCTAACAAAGGTCCAGTCCACCCTGTCAAATGCTTTTTCAACGTTAATTCCAAGTAACACTAGTGGAATTTTGCGGGATTTAGCATATTGGAGAATATTAAGAGCATTCAGAGCGTTGTCTCTGTCTTCCCTGCCTCTCGTGAAACGAGTTTGGTTTGGAGAGATAATGCTGGGTAATTTATCTGCAATACGGTGTGCTATCATACTAGCAAACAGTTTTAGGTCAACATTAAGAAGGGAGATCGGTCTGTAATTTCCACAGAGTTCAGGATCTTTCCCCTCTTTATGTATTAAAGTAATGTTAGATTCAAGAGTTGAACGTGTTTTGGTCCAACATGTGCATATCAACCCAAGAACAAAAGCAAAATACCTTATGAAGATGATGGCAGAAACTGGTGAGAGTGTATCATTATCCACAGTGATACCAGTACTGTATAAACAGGGGCTGACTGGCCAGAGGGCAAAGGGGAAATGCCCCCCAGGCCGGTGGTCAAGCAGCAGTTTTGGGGCCATCTGTCATGTTGGTCTGGGAGGCCATTCTGCCCCTGAAGCTCACTGCTCATGGACCACTGCTGTGTGCTTTCCCCCTGGCTGAAATTTGCCAGCCAGCCCGCTGTGTATAAACATGGGCTGAAAGGCCACTCTGCCAGGAAGAAGCCATTGCTCCAAAAGAAACATAATAAAAACAGATACATTTTTTTGCAAATGCACACAGGAACAAAGATCTAAATTTTCGGAGACTTGTCCTGTGGTGTGATGAAATTAAAATTGAACAGTTTGGCCATAATGACCATCACTATGTTTGGAGGAAAAAGGTAGAAGCTTGGAAGCCTAAGTGCACCATCCCAACTGTGAAACTAGGAGATGGCAGCATTATGTTGTTTTTTTTTTTCTGCAGGAGGGACTGGTGCACTTCACAAAGTGATGACATTTATAGGATAGAAGATTATGTGTCAAGTAGATGGTAGTCCGATGCTCTTGCATTGGGTGGGCGGTGACATAACGATGGGGGCAGAATCTGTGATGCTGGGGGCATCGGATGTCTGCCCCTATGCGCACTGTCTGCCCCTCGATGCACTCTTTCTGCCCCCTGTGCACACTCTCTTACCTCCCCACCTGTGCTCACTCTCATGCTGTGGATGAGAGCAGGCAGAGCAGGCGTGAGTGCGGGTGAGCGGGCGTGATTGGGGCAGAATGGAGTGAGCATGGGAGAGCAAAGCAGAGTGTGGCAGAGCGGGTGAGAGCAGGGCAGACCAAGCAGAGTGAGGGTAATCTGAGAAGAGCGGGTAGAGCGGGGAAAACCAGGTAAGCAGAAGAGAGCGGGGAAAAGCAGACAGAGTGGGGAGAGCAGAACAGAGCAGGGGAGAGCGGAGCAGAGTAGGGGACAGCTGAGTGGAGCAGGTGACACTGGGGGAGAGAGGGGCAGAGCATGGGACAGCAGGGCAAAGTAGGGGAGTGTGGAGCAGAGCAGGGCAGAGAAGAGTGGGGAAGACAGGGAGAGAGGGGTAGAGCAGGGGAGAGTGGGGAAGTGGGGGTGAGAGTAGAGCAGAGTGGGCGAGAATGGGGGTGAGCGGGGTAGAGTGGAGCAGTCTGAGGGACAGTGGAGCAGAGTGGACAGAGTGGGGAAGAGCAGAGCAGAGTGGGGGAGAGTAGAGCAGAGTGGGGGAGAGTGGAGCAGAGAGAGGGTGAGCGGAACAAAGTGGGGATCAGAAGAGCAGAGCAGAGGGAGAGCAGAGCAGAGTTGGGGAAAGAGGGGCAGAGAGGAAAGAGGGGCAGAGCAAGGGGTGAACACGGGATACTGGGGGAGAGCAAAGAAGCCGCTGTCTGTACTTACTCTCTGTGCTCTTTCACTGCGTGTCTTCTAAAGGACCTTTGATGATGTCACAGTAATGTGATCTGTTACTCCACCCATGACTGTGACATCACCACAGGTCCTGGTTCTTGTAGTTCTGCTGAGTCTGGGGGATTTTGTGGAATGCAGGCAGCATGTGAGGAGAGGGGTAGTGTGGGGGTTCTGCATGCACCGGTTTGTGGGTGAGGGTGAGGGCTGCGGGGTGCAAAGACCAAGCGGTGGTGATCGGACTTTGGAGTGCAGCGATCGCCATATTGGGAGACCCATCACTTGGGTGTTCCAATATAGCATACGGCGTACTTTCGGCCTAATATGGACCTGCTCCTTCGACGTCTGCCTCTGTCGCTGAGCGCCGCCGTGTTTCTCCTTGGGGTGATGTTGGTGGCAGAGGAGCTGGCCCTGCAGAGGTGTCTGATAGGCGCAGCCTTCGTTCTTCTGTCAGAAGTGGGGTGGTTTGTGCCAGTTGTGCATCACCATCTGGCCTGGTTCTAGGGGCGGTCCGGATGAGATCATCAGGCTGTGAGCTCCAGCATGTCTTGGAGCCCGCCAGATATAGTTTTGGTTCCCCAGTGATATAGTGTGTGTTTAGTTTTGACTCTGACCTTTGCCTGGATTTCTGACTCTGCTACAGCCTGTCGATTTTGTACCTCAGCTGCCCTCTCGGTTTTGACTCGGACTCCTGACTACGTTTTTTCGGGTCCTGATTTTTCCCTGGCGACCTTCCTGCTCTGCTGCTCATAATAGGCAGCTACCCCCTGGACACCGCTGTAAATCCAGATTCCTGTATAGGGGTTAAGGGTCTGCCTTACCAGCAGCTCAGCCTCACAGCGGATGGTCGTCACATTATATCTGGCCTTACCATTTTTTATATATATATATATATATATATATATATATATATAATATATATATATATCGACTATATATATAAAAGCATTCCCTTACCTTTTTTTTTTCTCTTCTTTTCCCAATGGTTTTCCCTGTTTTTTTTTCTTTACTGTGAGCTGTGTCTGCTGCTGATTGTTTCCCTCAATGCACCTGTGTCCTGCTTCTCAGTCCTGTGGATGATCACTCCCATCATCCTATACCAACA
>JARQOC010000005.1:247205142-247264014 GCA_033576535.1 Allobates femoralis
CTGCGAAAGGGGTATATTAGACTGTCCACCTCACCAGTAGGGGCCGGATTCTTTTTTGTGGGAAAGAAAGATGGCGGCCTCAGACCTTGCATTGATTACCGCAAATTAAACGCAATCACAATGAAAAACCAGTATCCTCTTCCACTCATCCCTGATCTTTATAATCAGCTGTTGGGAGCCAGGTATTTCACCAAACTGGACCTCAGGGGAGCGTATAACCTTGTCCGTATAAAAGAAGGTGATTAGTGGAAGACCGCGTTCAATACGCCTCTCGGCCATTTTGAGTATCTCGTAATGCCGTTCAGGTTAAGTGACGCACCTGCAGTTTTTCTGAATTTTGTCAACGATATTTTCAGAGATATCAGTGGTGTATATGTGGTCGTTTATTTGGACGACATTCTGTTTTTTTCTCCTGGTCTTTGGTCGCACGTCCGACATGTCTGTACTGTACTCCAGAGACTCAGAGAGCATTCTTTATTCGCCAAATTAGAGAAATGTGTCTTCATGGAGGAGGAAATAAATTTTTTTGGGTATATTATATCGGCTAAAGGATTTCGCATGGATCCTTCCAAAATTAAACCAATTAAGGAATGGGTACAACCCAAGTCTCTAAAGGCACTGCAGCGATTCTTGGGTTTCGCTAACTATTATCGTAAATTTATTAAAGGGTTTTCAGAGATAGCCAAACCACTCACTGATTTGACACGTAAAGGGGCGGATGTGGTTAATTGGAAGCCTGAAGCAATTCATGCGTTTTCTACGTTAAAAGAATATTTTTCCTCTGACCCGATATTAGTGCAGCCTGATTTGGACCGCCCCTTCATTGTAGAGGTACAGTCATGGCCAAAAGTTTTGAGAATGACACCAAAATTATATTTTCACATGATCTGCTGCCCTCTGGTTTTTATTTGTGTTTGTCTGATGCTTATATCACATACAGAAATATAATTGCAATCATATTATGAGTACCAAAAGGTTATATTGACAGTTAGAATGACTTAATGCAGCAAGTCAATATTTGCAGTGTTGACCCTTCTTCTTCAGGACCTCTGCAATTCTCCCTGGCATGCTCTCAATCAACTTCTGGACCAAATCCTGACTGATAGCAGTCCATTCTTGCATAATCAATGCTTGCATTTTGGCAGAATTTGTTGGTTTTTGTTTGTCCACCCGTCTCTTGATGATTGACCACAAGTTCTCAATGGGATTACGATCTGGGGAGTTTCCAGGTCATGGACCCAAAATCTCTATGTTTTGTTCCCTGAGCCATTTAGTTATCACCTTTGCTTTATGGCAAGGTGCTCCATCATGCTGGAAAAGGCATTGTTGGGCGCCAAACTGCTCTTGGACGGTTGGGAGAAGTTGCTCTTGGAGGACATTCTGATACCATTCTTTATTCATGGCTGTGTTTTTAGGCAAGAGTGTGAGTGAGCCGATTCCCTTGGCTTAGAAGCTACCCCACACATGAATGGTTTCAGGATGCTTTACAGTTGGCATGAGACAAGACTAGTGGTAGCGCTCACCTCTTCTTCTCCGAATAAGCTGTTTTCCAGATGTATCAAACAATCGAAAAGGGGATTCATCAGAGAAAATGACTTTACCCCAGTCCTCAGCAGTCCACTCCCTGTACCTTTTGCAGAATATCAGTCGATCCCTGATATTTTTTCTGGAGAGAAGTGGCTTCTTTGCTGCCCTCCTTGAAACCAGGCCTTGCTCAAAGAGTCTCCGCCTCACAGTGCGTGCAGAAGCACTCACATCAGCCTGCTGCCATTCCTGAGCAAGCTTGGCACTGCTGCTAGTCCGATCCCACAGCTGAAACAGTTTTAAGATACGGTACTGGCGCTTGCTGGTCTTTCTTGGGCGTCCTGGAGCCTTTTTGACAACAATGGAAGCTCTCTCCTTGAAGTTCTTGATGATGCGATAGATTGTTGACTGAGGTGCAATCTTTGTAGCTGCGATACTCTTCCCTGTTAGGCCATTTTTGTGCAGTGCAATGATGGTTGCACGTGTTTCTTTAGGGATAACCATGGTTAACTGAAGAGAAACAATGATACCAAGCACCAGCCTCCTTTTTAAGTGTCCAGTGGTGTCATTCTTACTTAATCATGACTGATTGATCACCAGCCCTATCCTCATCAACACCCACACCTGTGTTAATGGAACAATCACTAAAACGATGTTAGTTGCTCCTTTTAAGGCAGGACTGCAATGATGTTGAAATGTGTTTTGGGGGTTAAAGTTAATTTTCTAGGCAAATATTGACTTTGCAAGTAATTGCTGTTAAGCTGATCACTCTTTATGACATTCTGGAGTATATGCAAATTGCCATTAGAAAAACTGAAGCAGTAGACTTTGTAAAAATTAATATTTGTATCATTCTCAAAACTTTTGGCCGTGACTATAGATTCCTCTGAAGTTGGAATGGGAGCAGTGCTATCACAAGGCACTGCATCCCTCACTCAACTCCGTCCATGTGCCTTCTTTTCCCGAAAATTTTCATTTACAGAGATGAATTATGATATAGGTAATCGGCAATCAAATGGGCCTTCGAGGAATGCCGCCACTTCCTCGAAGGCGCCAAACATAGGATTACCGTAATTACTGATCACAAAAACCTAACCTATTTGGAGTCAGCGAAAAGACTGAATCCTAGAAAGGCTAGGTGGGCTTTGTTCTTCTCTAGATTTGAGTTCGTTATCACTTTCCGACCAGGTACTAAAAACGTAAGGGCTGATGCCCTGTCTCGAAGTTTTTGCCCCTTACAGGTCGAGGACGTGGAACCGACTCCAATTTTAGCCAAGGGAATTGTTGTTTCGGCTGTATCTTTGGATCTTCTGGAAGAGATTCGTGGATCTCCAGAACAGGCCCCTGACACTACTCCTGCCCAAAGACTATTTGTCCCTGCCAAATTCCGCCTCCAAGTCCTAAAGGAATCACATGATTCCGTCCTTGCAGGGCATCCTGGTATCAGTAACACCATCAGACTTGTAACCAGGAATTTGTAGTGGCCAACTATAGTAAAGGATTGTAAGGACTATGTACTGGCTTGTGAAACCTGTGCTCGCGCTAAGTCTCCCCACAACCGCCCTGCCGGGTTTCTTCAGTCCTTGCCTACCCCTGAGGATCCTTGGACTCATATCTCCATGGATTTCATTACTGACCTACCACTCTCGGAAGGGAAGACTTGTATCTGGGTAGTGGTAGACAGATTCAGCAAGCAGTGTTATTTTGTTCCACTGTCCGGGTTACCTAATTCTGAGACCCTGAGCAAGTTGTATATTAATCATGGTGTTCCTGTGAATATTGTTTTTGACAGGGGCACCCAGTTCGTTTCAAAATTTTGGAGGGCATTCTGTAAACGGATTGGAATTGACTATTCCTTTTCTTCTGCCTATCACCCTGAAACCAATGGTCAAACCGAGCGCACTAATCAAGCTCTCGAGCAGTATCTACAATGTTATGCCTCTGAGCATCAATCCGATTGGGTGGAACACCTGCCACTAACAGAATTTGCCATGAATAACCAGCACCAGGAGTCCATCAAGACCACCCCTTTCTACTGTAATCATGGGCTGCACCCGCACTTTGGTTAATTTTCTTCTAGGCTTTCCGCTTTCCCTGGG
This sequence comes from Allobates femoralis, assembly GCA_033576535.1. Classification (NCBI taxonomy): domain Eukaryota; kingdom Metazoa; phylum Chordata; class Amphibia; order Anura; family Aromobatidae; genus Allobates; species Allobates femoralis. The sequence goes on from JARQOC010000005.1 coordinate 247,208,766, forward strand.
GTTGAAAGGTCCATAGATCAGTTAAAGACTATCTGGTCTGAAGTGAACAAAAACTTGAAGGGGGCTCAGACTAGGCAGGCGTCTTCCGCTAATAAACGGCGCTCTAAGGGTCCCCGGACCTGGGAGTTGGGGACAAAGTTTGGCTTTCTACAAAAAATATTAAGCTCAAAGTGCCGTCTGCCAAACTAGGTCCCAGGTTTATTGGTCCATATGAAATTATTGACGTGATTAACCCTGTAGCCTTTCGTCTGAAGCTCCCTCAATCATTCAAACTGCCCAATGTATTCCATAAGTCCCTTCTCATATTGTACCGATCTCCGGTTCGTCCTGTCCAATCCCCTCCTCCTCCGGTCTTGGTTGGGGGTGCCGTAGAATACGAAATTCAACGGATCCTTGATTCCCGCTTAGTGAGAGGATCCGTGCAGTATCTGGTACATTGGAAGGGCTATGGTCCGGAGGAGAGGTCCTGGGTGCCTGCCAGTAATATCCATGCCAAGGGTTTGATCAGGAAGTTTCATCTTCTTCATCCCAATGAACCGGGTTTTGTGGGTCCGGAGGCCCCTCGTAGAGGGGGGTACTGTCACATCGCCATGGGACTCGGTGGCTGGTGTTCCTGCCCCGGCCACTGGGAGGCGCCAGATTCCTTCGGCTGATGGTGCCGGTAATAGGAGGGCCTTGTCCTCATATGGACCTGCTCCTTCAATGTCTGCCTCTGTCGCTGAGCGCCGCCGTGTTTCTCCTTGGGGTGATGTTGGTGGCAGAGGAGCGGGCCCTGCAGAGGTGTCTGATAGGCGCAGCCTTCGTTCTTCTGTCAGAAGTGGGGTAGTTGGTGCCAGTCATGCATTACCATCTGGCCTGGTTCTAGGGGCGGTCCGGATGAGATCATCAGGCTGTGAGCTCCAGCCTATGGGAGGGAACTGCGCCCTTCAAATACATTGGAGCCTGTCTTGCAGGCCGCCAGATATAGTTTTGGTTCCCCAGTGATATAGTGTGTGTTTAGTTTTGATTCTGACCTTTGCCTGGATTTCTGAATCTGCTACAGCCTGTCGATTTTGTACCTCAGCTGCCCTCTTGGCTTTTGACTCTGGCCTTTGCCTGGACTTTCGACTCTGCTACAGTCTGACGATTTTGTGCCTTCGCTGCCCTCTCGGTTTTGACTCGGACTCCTGACTACGTTTTTCGGGTCCTGATTTTTCCCCTGGAGACCTTCCTGCTCTGCTGCTCATAATAGGCAGCTACCCCCTGGGCTCCGCTGTAAATCCAGATCCCTGTATAGGGGTTAAGGGTCTCTGGGTTTCTCGGGGTGCTGCCTTACCAGCAGCTCAGCCTCACAGCAGATGGTCGTCACAGCTGCATTATGCTATATGGAGAGTTACAAGGCTGCATTATATTATAAAAAGGGTTATGAGGCTGCATTATGGTATATAGAGGGATATGTGGCTGCATTATATTATATGAAGGGTTATGAAGCTGCATTATGCTATATGGATGGCTATATTATATGGAGGGCTATGACTAAGTTCGGACTGGCCCACCGGGGCTTCGGGAAAACCTCCGGTGGGCCCCGAGTCCCAAAGGCCATGCCCCATGGTCCTACCCCCCTACACTCCTGGACCCTGTATGTAGAAGAGAGGGCTCCCTGGTCCAGAAATATCGCTAATCATATCGGCAGCACTGTTGATATGATTAGTCACTCTATCTCTGCAGGCACACCAGAGCAAGGAGAGCAATCTTCCTACTCTGCTTTCTGCCGCAGTGCCGCTCAGCCTCCTATGTGCCACGTGTGCAGGAGGTCAGTGTCAGGGCGATGACATAATTGCTCTGGGACTGCTTCCTGTGCACACTGGGTGTTGGCGCTGTGGAGGACGAATCATCGCCCCAGGCAGCGTTGCAGCAGCGGCTGTGACACTGAAAAAGTTAGTATGGAGGGCAAGGCGTGACTGGGACATTGCCAATGTTAGTAGCTGAGAGGCTGGCAGAACATACTGGTTAATGGGCATGATTATCATGCCCATTCCCTAGCATGTCCTGCCAGGCTCTGTGGTACTAACATACATGCCCAGCATGTCCTGCCAGCTACTGGTGGTAGTACTAGCATGATGATACCACCACCAGTAGCTGGCAGGACATAATGGGCATGATTCATGCCTAGTATGTCCTGCCAGCCTCTGTGGTACTACCATGCACAGCATGTCCTGCCAGCCACTGGTGGTAGTACTAGCATGATAGTACCACCAGTGGCTGGCAGGACATACTAAGCATGAATTATGCTCAGTATGTCCTGCCAGCCTCTGTGGTACTATCATGCCCATGCCCAGAATATCCTGCCAGTCACTGCTGGTACTATCATGCTAGTACTACCACCAGTGGTTTTACAGTCTTCACAGGATTTAGAACGTTACATGGGGCCCCTATATTTGACCAATTTGGAGGGGGTCCAGGTCCAAATTTTGCATCGGAGCCTTTCAGACTCTTGTTACGCTTTAGTAGGGGACGTAGTTACCAGGACAGGGCCCAAGATGGGAGACATTGCTACAAAATGAAGGGGGGGGGAGGTAACACTTATGTCTATATAAGATTTATAACATTTCAAGCGACCATACATCTGACCAACATGCAGGGGGGCCAAAATCCACTTTGTACCGGGGTCCATTGGACTCTAGTTATTTCACTGTTCATCAGACTATGATGTAATATCCAGGATACACAACAGAGACAACAGGAAGAAAATTACATCTGAACATACTACACTGTTCAGGAAATTTCGCACTTAGCAAACACAACTTTGAGTCTCTTAAAAACAGTAGACTTTTTGCTGCCAGGATGTAAGCATGTTTGGTATCAGTGTGTGATCATCGGGCTGTGTATGCATATCAAAGACATACTGTAGACTAAAAACTATATTTATAGATGAGAAAAAAGGTTTCTAAATTGTTTGAGGCTATTCCTTCTGATCCCTTACCTTAAGTAGAGGAACATCATGCTGTGAAGTTAGTGAAGCTACAAGGGATAAATAAGCTATTGAAAGGTACTAGACTTTCATGTTGATATTTAGCTAGTGTAGGAGGTCTTAGAGGAAATGCTACTTTGGAAAGAATAAAGCTTTCTACAGAATAAAGATAAATGTTTCTTTTTTGCAATCTATCGGTATGAAGCACCTTTAAGGTACCTTTACACGTGGCAACTTTTCTAGGAATTTCACTGGCAACTTACTGGTTGCAGTGAAATTATGGAGACATTGTTCCAGTTGTACACAGCAACAAGATAGAACAATGTGTCCATGATTTCACTGCAACCAGTAAGTTGCCAGTGAAATTCCTAGAAAAGTTGCCGCGTGTAAAGGTACCCTTAGGTGTAGCAGTCAAACTAGTGACAACCATCTCTATACATAATCTGCAGTTTAGAGCTTCCGGCCACTGTGCCGCTATGGAGCAAGGGCGCCTGCGCTAAACTGCAGATTATGCCTGCCTACCCCGGAAGCGCCGCCATATTGCGACACCCATCACGCTGCCTGGCGCCGGCTCCCAGCATGCTCCCGTCACTGCACAACCCCCCCGCCGCCCGCCGCACACCAGGGGAAGCCCTATTACTCAAGTGCCCGCCGGCACCATCAGCGGCCTCCAGCCCCGGGGGAGCCCTATTACTAAAGTGCCCGCCGCCACCATCAGCGGCCCCCAGCCCCAGGGGAGCCCTATTACTAAAGTGCCCGCCGCCACCATCAGCGGCCCCCAGCCCCGGGGAGCCCTATTACTGAAGTGCCCACCAGCACCATCACGAAGGAAGAGGACAGAGGACCATGGACGGAGGAAGAGGTCAGACCAGCATGGACGTCTCTGTCCACTCTGTCCCTCATGTCTCTCTGTCCACTCTGTCCCTCATCTGTCTCTCTCCACTCTCTCCCTCATGTTTCTCTCTCTCCACTCTCTCCCTCATGTGTCTCTGTCCACTCTGTCCCTCATGTGTCTCTGTCCACTCTGTCCCTCATGTGTCTCTGTCCACTCTGTCCCTCATAGGTCTCTGTCCACTCTCTCCCTCATGTGTCTCTGTCCACTCTCTCCCTCATGTGTCTCTGTCCACTCTGTCCCTCATGTGTCTCTGTCCACTCTGTCCCTCATGTGTCTCTGTCCACTCTGTCCCTCATGTGTCTCTGTCCACTCTGTCCCTCATGTGTCTCTGTCCACTCTCTCCCTCATGTGTCTCTGTCCACTCTCTCCCTCATGTGTCTCTGTCCACTCTCTCCCTCATGTGTCTCTGTCCACTCTGTCCCTCATGTGTCTCTGTCCACTCTGTCCCTCATGTCTCTCTGTCCACTCTGTCCCTCATCTGTCTCTGTCCACTCTGTCCCTCATGTGTCTCTGTCCACTCTGTCCCTCATGTGTCTCTGTCTACTCTGTCCCTCATGTGTCTCTGTCCACTCTTTCCCTCATGTGTCTCTGTCCACTCTGTCCCTCATGTGTCTCTGTCCACTCTGTCCCTCATGTGTCTCTGTCCACTCTGTCCCTCATGTGTCTCTGTCCACTCTGTCCCTCATGTGTCTCTGTCCACTCTGTCCCTCATGTGTCTCTGTCCACTCTGTCCCTCATGTGTCTCTGTCCACTCTGTCCCTCATGTGTCTCTGTCCACTCTGTCCCTCATGTGTCTCTGTCCACTCTGTCCCTCATGTGTCTCTGTCCACTCTGTCCCTCATGTGTCTCTGTCCACTCTGTCCCTCATGTGTCTCTGTCCCTCATGTGTCTCTGTCCACTCTGTCCCTCATGTGTCTCTGTCCACTCTGTCCCTCATGTGTCTCTGTCCACTCTGTGTCTCTGTCCACTCTGTGTCTCATGTGTCTCTGTCCACTCTGTGTCTCATGTGTCTCTGTCGACTCTGTGTCTCATGTGTCTCTGTCCACTCTGTCTCATGTGTATCTGTCCACTCTGTGTCTCATGGGTCTCTGTCCACTCTGTGTGTCATGTGTCTCTGTCCACTCTGTGTGTCATGTGTCTCTGACCACTCTGTGTGTCATGTGTCTCTGTCCACTCTGTGTGTCATGTGTCTCTGTCCACTCTGTGTGTCTAATGTCTCTCTGTCCACTCTGTGTGTCTAATGTCTCTGTGTCCACTCTGTGTCTAATGTCTCTACACTCTGTCTAATGTCTGTATACTGTGTGTAATCTCTGCATACTGTGTGTCTATACAATGTTTCATGCATGTATATACTGTGTGCTTCTCTCCTCACCCCTCCACCACTGAGCCGCATCTCTCCTCAACCCTACACCACTGACCCGCATCTCTCCTCACCCCTCCACCCCTAAGCCGCTTCTCTCTTCACCCCTCCACCACTGAGCCGCATATCTCCTCACCCCTCCTCCACAGCCGCTTCTCTCCTCACCCCTCCACCATACAGCCGCATCTCTCCTCACCGCTCCACCACAGAGCTGCATCTCTCCTCTCCCCTCCACCACACAGCCGCCTCTATACTCTACTACCCACAGAGCCGCCTCCATACTCTGCTACCCACACAGCCGCCTCCATACTCTGCTACCCACAGAGCCGCCTCCATACTCTGCTACCCACAGAGCCGCCTGTATATTCTGCTACCACAGAGCCGCCTGTATACTCTGCTACCCACAGAGCTGCCTGTATACTCTGCTACCCACAGAGCCGCCTCCATACTCTGCTACCCAAAGAGCCGCCTCCATACTCTGCTACCCACAGAGCCGCCTCCATACTCTGCTACCCACAGAGCCGCCTGCATATTCTGCTACCCACAGAGCCGCCTGTATACTCTGCTACCCACAGAGCCGCCTGTATACTCTGCTACCCACAGAGCCGCCTGTATACTCTGATACCCACTGACCCGCCTGTATACACACAATTCATTTCACCCCGCTCCCGATGCAATTGCATCGGGCCTTTTTACTAGTACACTATAAGGACGTGTTGCAAAAAGAATGTATACAGCATAGTATACATTTATTTTCAGCTACCCTCTGTATAGTTAACTGCAGTATTTGGTTACATAAATGGTATACAGGCCCATAATGACTCAGCCTACATCTGGTTAATGGTGTGGTGAAGATCTTCCAGACTTATAGTATAGTCTAAGAGCGTGCGCCTATCCTTTCACTGCTGGTCACTGGCATATAATAGTACAATGATTGCTCCTATTAGTGTTAGGTATTAGTCAGATTTGTGTTTTACAAATTGCTCCAATTTTCATGCACTTGGGTGAGTGGTATCCGCATGTCATGCGATTGATTTGCGACAGTGCAATTTTTTTATCACCTAGCATCCGTATGCAATACATTTTTTTCTTGGCAGCTATTATTCTGCAATCAATTTCAGGCTCATCTAGTGTTCTGTGATACAGAATGGTAATCCGTAAAAGATGGATGCTATTTGGATTTTTCATGTGACATCCAATTTTTTTCTCACATTCATTGACTTGCATTTGTGAGTCTTGTGGCCAAAAGCAGCATGTTGTGTTTTTTTTGGTCAGGCCCAAAAGAGCTGAGTTAAAAAACATTGATCAGCTCTGACTTACCCGTGTTTCCCCGAAAATAAGACCGTGTCTTATATTTTTTGGGGTGCCAAAAGTGGCCCCCTGTCTTATTTTCGGGGGGGGGGGGGACTTATATTGGCAGCCCTAGCCCCATCCACACACATACACACATATACACACACATACATACACACACATACATACACATACATACACACTGTGAGGTAGCAACCGGGGAACCCGCTTGCAAAACGACAAGAACACGTGTTTTTAAGTTAACCAATGTCTACCCGTTTATTTTCACATATTCATCACATAACCCGGGTAGCATGTTTCACACATATCACATTGATTAACAACACTTTACATAAATACACCATACATTAACATTTAACATCACATAACACTTATATTGCACATAACGTTTTATAGTAACCCGGGACCTGTAACCATCTCTGTCCCCATTGGAGCTCTACTAACAGCTCCCGGTGGCTACGGCCTCCGGCCTACTTACACATCTCACAGTACCTTTATAATAAATACATTTGATATACTTCGATGATGACCCTTCCGGGTTCATAACAGGGATTGGCAAACCCTAGTAACCCGTGGCTGCGGCCTCAGGCCTAACCCCGCGTTACCCAGTACGGGAGCCCTTCTAACCCCTGCTTCTGACCTTCGTTACATACGCCTCAACGGGCCCGGTGGGTCCCAATGGCGGTACCTGCCGCCTGGCTTTAGTCCCCCAGCATGATGACTCAACACTCACCCGTAGTCAGGAATCCTGCCTGACCGGGTCCTTACATACCGTATGTGATCCATCATTCAAACGTCCATGGATCACACACCTGCTCACAGCCCACATCCATGGACTGTGGCCCCTCCATGGCCCATTACAGGGACTGGCAAACCATAGTGCACGGGAACCTCTACATCCGTTACCTACTAGGAGCCCTATTACCCCTGTCTCTGGCACCACAGGCACACCCACACCATTAGAGGTCGTGGTTGAGGGATCAGGTACCCTCTGCAAGCAGCAGGGCAAGCCTCCCTCTCGTCCCAAGGACGGAACGCCTCCAACATCATCCATGCCAGCTGGGTCACTGTCTCTCCACACATCGTTATACATGGCTCTTACATCTAGGCCATCATCTCACATTCAGGGCCATTGCCTAAGCCCTCATACATCAACGGGTCCTTACCGACTGCCTAGTCGGACCCAATAGCGGTTATGCCCGCCTGGCATTAATCACACACAGCTCTCTCCGTTACACGGGAACCGCTGTCTTACCGGGCACGGATCCGGGTCTCGCTACCTGGATACGGGTCCACCAAGCGTCCCCCACGGGCTCCTTTCCCGGACGTGTTTCACCCCACGCCCGGACCAGTATCCACCGGGTTCAGCCACGGCTTCCCCACCAGGTGCTATCACAACCACGGATCTTGGCACCGGCATGGAGCTAGCATGCTCCCTTCATTCACACAGCCTCTGGACTGCTCTGCACTGGGCTGGTCTCAGCTTCCATCTCAATCACAGGCTGGTAATCTCTGGCTGGTAATCTCTGGTCTCAATCACACAGGTGGCCGGCTCTTATCGTGCCAGCCACTCCCACCTGGACACACCCCCTCAGCTGCTAATCATCAGCTTCCACACAGCTCAGGTTAACTCCCTGTGTTCCGGGTTGTCAGCACTCACTCATCACATCCTATTCTTTATGGACTCCTCTCACTCTCACTGCCGCTCATTAGGCTCATGAACTCATTGTGTTCAACACAGGTTCACACAGCGTCATCACCACAGGAAAACCGGCCAGTGTGCACAGGATCATCCTCTGATCCTACATGTGATGTACCCCGGCCATGCGGATCATGCCGGCGGTGCCTCACATACCCCCCTCCTTGTTTACACCCGTGGGTAGGGGTTAAACACACGGCCCTGACAAGTCGGGTGACAGCGTCTCTCCTGGCTTGTGAATAAGGGTCACACACACTGCCGGCTTGTACACCTAGGACACCGGTAAACCGTGTCCTAACCTCCCCCCTCCTTGTTCAGACCAGTGGGGGATGAACACACTGCCATAGGAGCCGGGCCACCATACAACACCTTGTGGCACCGCTCCCGGTTTGTATACCTGTGACTCCTGTCCAACCTCCCCCCTCCTTGCTTAAACCAGCAGGGGCAAACACAGTTCATAGAATCCGGATGTGGCGTTGTCTTGGCAACTTCGTGACCCCTCGGGCCACCGGAACCTTGATCACGTCGACTTGGACTTCGGGACCCCTAGGGCCGCCCGATACTTTGAGTACGACGTCTTCGTGACCTCGCCAGGTCACCGGCAAGAGGCTAGGGTGCGTCGTGCGGTCGCCCATAGCAACCAAGTCCATTTAAAGTGCAACCAAGTCCATTTAAGGTGCTCCGGCACCACAGCCCTCGGCTGTACCAACCCCCCTTTGTAACTGGGGTGCATTCCTCACCGGGCAACCTTGCCCGCATTCTCCACCATATGTGAGGTAGCAACCGGGGAACCCGCTTGCAAAACGACAAGAACACGTGTTTTTAAGTTAACCAATGTCTACCCGTTTATTTTCACATATTCATCACATAACCCGGGTAGCATGTTTCACACATATCACATTGATTAACAACACTTTACATAAATACACCATACATTAACATTTAACATCACATAACACTTATATTGCACATAACGTTTTATAGTAACCCGGGACCTGTAACCATCTCTGTCCCCATTGGAGCTCTACTAACAGCTCCCGGTGGCTACGGCCTCCGGCCTACTTACACATCTCACAGTACCTTTATAATAAATACATTTGATATACTTCGATGATGACCCTTCCGGGTTCATAACAGGGATTGGCAAACCCTAGTAACCCGTGGCTGCGGCCTCAGGCCTAACCCCGCGTTACCCAGTACGGGAGCCCTTCTAACCCCTGCTTCTGACCTTCGTTACATACGCCTCAACGGGCCCGGTGGGTCCCAATGGCGGTACCTGCCGCCTGGCTTTAGTCCCCCAGCATGATGACTCAACACTCACCCGTAGTCAGGAATCCTGCCTGACCGGGTCCTTACATACCGTATGTGATCCATCATTCAAACGTCCATGGATCACACACCTGCTCACAGCCCACATCCATGGACTGTGGCCCCTCCATGGCCCATTACAGGGACTGGCAAACCATAGTGCACGGGAACCTCTACATCCGTTACCTACTAGGAGCCCTATTACCCCTGTCTCTGGCACCACAGGCACACCCACACCATTAGAGGTCGTGGTTGAGGGATCAGGTACCCTCTGCAAGCAGCAGGGCAAGCCTCCCTCTCGTCCCAAGGACGGAACGCCTCCAACATCATCCATGCCAGCTGGGTCACTGTCTCTCCACACATCGTTATACATGGCTCTTACATCTAGGCCATCATCTCACATTCAGGGCCATTGCCTAAGCCCTCATACATCAACGGGTCCTTACCGACTGCCTAGTCGGACCCAATAGCGGTTATGCCCGCCTGGCATTAATCACACACAGCTCTCTCCGTTACACGGGAACCGCTGTCTTACCGGGCACGGATCCGGGTCTCGCTACCTGGATACGGGTCCACCAAGCGTCCCCCACGGGCTCCTTTCCCGGACGTGTTTCACCCCACGCCCGGACCAGTATCCACCGGGTTCAGCCACGGCTTCCCCACCAGGTGCTATCACAACCACGGATCTTGGCACCGGCATGGAGCTAGCATGCTCCCTTCATTCACACAGCCTCTGGACTGCTCTGCACTGGGCTGGTCTCAGCTTCCATCTCAATCACAGGCTGGTAATCTCTGGCTGGTAATCTCTGGTCTCAATCACACAGGTGGCCGGCTCTTATCGTGCCAGCCACTCCCACCTGGACACACCCCCTCAGCTGCTAATCATCAGCTTCCACACAGCTCAGGTTAACTCCCTGTGTTCCGGGTTGTCAGCACTCACTCATCACATCCTATTCTTTATGGACTCCTCTCACTCTCACTGCCGCTCATTAGGCTCATGAACTCATTGTGTTCAACACAGGTTCACACAGCGTCATCACCACAGGAAAACCGGCCAGTGTGCACAGGATCATCCTCTGATCCTACATGTGATGTACCCCGGCCATGCGGATCATGCCGGCGGTGCCTCACAACACACATTCACATACATGCACATACATACACACACACACATATGCACCGCTTCTTACCTTGTCCGGTGCTGTCCGGTGGTGTCCCCGCTGTCATGCCCCGCTCCTCCGGCTGTACGGTGGTGTCCCCGCTCCTCTCCTGGTCTGCGGTGCGGTGTCCCGGTCCAGTTTCATGCTGATCGGTGCGGTGCCCGGCCGACTTCCTGCTTCCTCCGGCAATCCCCGCCCAGGTCTGGCCCTGCGCCAATGAGAGCGCAGGACCTGTGACATCAATCACAGCCCAGCGGCAGCTTGATGACGTCGGGCCAATCAGATGTGTAAAAGATCACTCCACCTCATCTACATCAGTAACAAAGACTTAATTTCTATTTCCTTAGCCCACCTCAATTTAGTATCACCTCATGTCCTGCTGTATTTTGTATTTAAATGTCTCAGGAAGTCATTTGTAATATTGTCTGATGAAGGAGCTTTAAGCTTTGAAAGCTTACAAATTTAATTTTTTGGTTAGCCAATAAAGGTATCACTCCTAGAATGCTTTTCTCAATTTTTGGGGGGACTTAAGTATTTACACCTTTTTTAATTAAAATCCATTTGTTGAAAGTCTCCCATTCCTCCCAACCCCCTCAAATAAACGATGTAAAAGAAAATTTGAAAAAACCTCCAATAATGAAAACCAAATAAATGCTTAAGTAGTCTCAGCATATTGGGGAAAAGATCAGTGACTGCATCCACCATATGGCAGGCACTGCATGGCTCCCAGCAGTGTGACAAGCTGTAACTTTTGTGAGGTTGTGTCTGGTTACACAGCAGGTATCACACAGCAGGGAATTCTGCTATGTGATCTGAGATAACCTCAGCGGCATCATTGCTCGTAACAGAGGCTGTCTTACAAGAGCCGCAATAACCCACCAGACATAGCGGGTATATCTCACCGGTATTGTGAGATAGTGTGTGTACGGAGTGGTGATGTCAGGGATTGTAGTGCAGTTCAACCATATGGAATTGCTCCTGTGTGACCCCTTGAGTCTGAACTGCAGTAATGTTTGTGATGACACCGCTTGACACACTGTCACCAAGGCCTGTGCGCCTGCTCTCACAGAATATGGGGGATGCTTTCTGTGAATTTGACCCCACATATTGTTGTAATGCCCCAAGCCCACTGTACATTGATTAATGCTTATTTTGAGGCAGATTTTGAGAATATGAATCAAAATCTGCATGACTATTATTAAACCAGCAAAGACTATGGAAGTTCTGAAGTGCTGTGCCAATATAGTGTATTTTCCATGCAGATTTGGTGCAGATTTTAGGACAGAAAAAGAAATCTGAACCACATGTACATAGAAAAAAAAGCAACGTGGGCACAGCATTTTTGACCTGTCATAGACTTTGCTGGCCTCAGGATAGAAATGCAGATTTTGATGCGGATTCTCAAAATCTGCATAAAAAAAGGCACAGGGCCTAAGATGGTCCAGGGAGAGATGCATTTGTGGTGAAAATGCTAGAGAATTCTACTTGCTACCTGGCTACCTCCACAGAGACTTATAGGGAAGTGGTGTCTATGTGCAGTGTCTACAAGTAGTATTCAACCCCCTTCAGATTTAGCTGGTTTGATAAGATGCCAATAAGTTAGAGCCTTCAAACTGCAAACGAGAGTAGGACTTATTAACAGAAGCATAAATCTTACAAACCAAAAAGTTATGTTGCTCAGTTGAATTTTAATAAATTTTAAACATAAAAGTGTGGGTCAATTGTTATTCAACCCCTAGGTTTAATATTTTGTGGAATAACCCTTGTTTGCAATTACAGCTAATAATCGTCTTTTATAAGACCTGATCAGGCCGGCACATGTCTCTTGAGTTATCTTGGCCCACTCCTCCATGCAGATCTTCTCCAAGTTATCTAGGTTCTTTGGGTCTCTCATGTGGACTTAAATCTTGAGCTCCTTCCACAAGTTTTCATTTGGATTAAGGTCAGGAGACTGACTAGGCCACTCCAACACCTTGATTTTTTCCCTCTTGAACCAGGCCTTGGTTTTCTTGGCTGTGTGCTTTGGGTCATTGTCTTGTTGGAAGATGAAATTACAACCCATCTTAAGATCCTTGATGGAGGAGCGGAGGTTCTTGGCCAAAATCTCCAGGTAGGCCGTGCTATCCATCTTCCCATGGATGCGGACCAGATGGCCAGGCCCCTTGGCTGAGAAACAGCCCCACAGCATGATGCTGCCACCACCATGCTTGACTGTAGGGATGGTATTCTTGGGGTCATATGTACTGCCATCCAGTCTCCAAACGTCACGTGTGTGGTTGGCACCAAAGATCTCGATCTTGGTCTCATCAGACCATAGAACCTTGAACCAGTCTGTCTCAGAGTCCTCCAAGTGATCATGAGCAAATTGTAGACGAGCCTTGACATGATGCTTTGAAAGTAAAGGAACCTTACGGGCTCGTCTGGAACGGAGACCATTGTGGTGGAGTACGTTACTTATGGTATTGACTGAAACCAAAGTCCCCACTGCCATGAGATCTTCCCGGAGCTCCTTCCTTGTTGTCCTTGGGTTAGCCTTGACTCTTCGGACAAGCCTAGCCTCGGCACGGGAGGAAACTTTCAAAGGCTGTCCAGGCCATGGAAGGCTAACAGTAGTTCCATAAGCCTTCCACTTCCGGATGATGCTCCCAACAGTGGAGACAGGTAGGCCCAACTCCTTGGAAAGGGTTTTGTACCCCTTGCCAGCCTTGTGACCCTCCACGATCTTGTCTCTGATGGCCTTGGAATGCTCCTTTGTCTTTCCCATGTTGACCATGTATGAGTGTTGTTCACAAGTTTGGGGAGGGTCTTAAATAGTCAGAAAAGGCTGGCAAAAGAGATAATTAATCCACACATGTGAAGCTCATTGTTATTTGTGCCTGAACTACTTCTTAATACTTTAGGGGGACCAAACAGAATTCTGGTGGTTTGAGGGGTTGAATAATAAAGGACCCTCTGAATTAACTTTTAATTTAAATTTTTTGTGGCACTGCATTTCCCTCTTCCAGGCTGATCTACAGTCCAAATGTCACAATGCCAAGTTAATTCTGCATGTGTCAACCAGCTAAACCTGCAGGGGGTTGAATACTACTTGCAGGCACTGTATATAGTCATCAAGGTCTGAAAAGAGTCTAAGGGTGCGTGCACACGATCAGGAGACGCAGCGTTTTGGACGCAGCGTCTTTGCGCTGCGTCCAAAACGCTGCGTAGTACAGTAGAAGCATAGCGGATGGGATTTCAAGAAATCCCATTCTCACTATGCGTAGCCCACCCGCAGCGTCTTTGGAGCTGCGGTGCGGGTTTCCGGGAGTCCGCTCCTCCTCCGCATGTTCATTTCATGCTGCGGAGTCGGAAGCGGCTCCCATCGGGTGACTGCAGGGAGAGGTCGCCCCGCACCTGCCCACAAGGTGAGTACAGGGCGGCTGCAGTCTCCCTGCGGCCACCCGCGGCTTTCCTCAGGTCCAGAGGAGCTGCGTCCAACACACAGCTCCTCCGGACCGTGTGCACATACCCTTATGGGTACTTCACACACAACGATATCACAAGCGATATCACTGCAACGTTACAGGTTTTGTGACGTAACAGCGACCTCGCTATGTGTGACATGTAGCAGCGACCAGGCCTATGCTGTGAGATCGCTGATCATTACAAATCTTTCTGGACCATTGTTTGGTCGTCACGCTCCCGCTGGGCAGCATGCATTGCTTTGTTTGACAGGGACAACGACCAACGATCTCTATGCTACGCCCGAGAGTGACAGGTTCCCAACAACCGCTGTATCGTTACTGCGTTGCTAGTGAGATCTGACTGGTTGACATCTCACCAGCAACAACGTAGCGACGTACCAGAGATCCCGGCCAGGTCAGATCGTTGTCAGGATTGCTGGTGTGTTGGTACGTGTAACGGGGCCCTATGTGTTCAGGATTTCTGTTGAATTGCACAGGTGCTCATTTCATCACCTCCAGAGGTGATGAGTCAAACACCTTGTGCAATGCTAAGATAAATCCTGAAAACATGAACTATTTGCAACCCTTGAGAACTGCACTTGGCCAGCCCCGTTCTACTGGAGTGGATGTAGTGTCTTGCATTTCCATACCTCACATCTTCAAGCCAAAGGCTTGCAGCTTGTTTATCAGTCTCTGTAGGGTAGCATCAAAGCACTTGTTTGCAGAAATAGTCCAGCACACAAGAAGTGAAAAATTACTATAACATAGACTCTATGTCTCAAGCACAAATATAACAATATAATTAGTATATAAATATAACAAAAGACCCACAGCAATTAACAGCAGCACACAGACTGTTAAAGTGGTGGAAAGGCCATGAAGGCCAGGGTCCATTAAGGTCTTTCAGTTGGACCCCAAAGGATGCATGTATGCCCAGTATGGGGAAACGCAAATGGTGCACAACATTGGATGGGGAAATATAACTTTAACAGAACACAGGTCTTGGTCAAGGAAGAACTGAAAAAAAAACACCTCCAACACGTCCCCTAGCAAGAATGCCAACTAAGGGATGGGTCACTATTTTACCGACCCACCAACATGCCTTTACAAAGGTCCACTGAAATGATCTCTCATTATTTTCTGCCATGCCCTGGATGGTTGTTGCAGTTTTTCCTGGTACTCCACTGTCGGATAGTCTTGGGGAGTCACAAGGGCTTATCCTCTAAGGGCATTCTCTGCCACCAGTATGCTCCATTATGGCCACCACTAAGGAGGACAATGGAGGAAGTAGGGGATGACCATGCCCTATAGGACAGACAGGAGAACCAGCTTGGGGAATACCGACAGGCCCTATGTTTTTGGGTGCATCTTGCTAGCCAACCAAGAGACAACTGGGCTTCACCTGATTCCAACTTCTCTCCAGGACGGCCTCCTCCTGCCACTTCTCAAATTGGTCGTTGGTGGCAAACCGACATAAGCCAACTGCAAACCACCTCTTGCTGCCCCACAACTTCATGAAAGTGACCTCCTCCATGACAAAGATGCTTCATAGTCTTTGGGGAAGATTGTCAAGCAGGTTGGAGCGATTTACATAGCACAAATATTTAGTGCCATGTTCCACTATGAAACCTACCACTAATATTGCTGGAATGACGCCACCTTTCCTTGGGTGCATTAGTCGAGTAAGTCATTAGCCTTAGGCCTATGTATGCAGTCTCGTGCAATGACATCTGCGTATCAAATCTCCTCAACAAAGTACACAGGAGAATGGGTTGGTTAAAGCTTTGTCAGATAGTTGCTTGGAGGGGTTATAGCATTGTTCCTGTTGAATGTCTCTGGAGTTGGTCAGGGTGATCCATGCGGCTTGGTAACAGTGCCTTCTAGGTCCTCCTCATAATAGTCCTGATGGTGTTGGTAATGGGATCCAGTAGCTGCTACACCGGGTGGAGGTAGAATCTAGCCAGACATGCTGCAAGATTATGTGCAGTCTGACATGTGGTACTCCCGGTCCCAGAAAAGTGATTCGTTACTCAGGTCCACATCTGGCATCGGAGCCCAGGATTGGATACGCACCTCTTTGCAGATGAGGCCCAAAGTGGGCAGTGCGGTAGAGCTCCAGCTCACATATATCTCCTTCTCCTCTGCATGATGCTGCTCTGGGTCTGGTTCTGCTGAGTCCTACCCACCTTCTGCCCCTGGTGTGGTTAGGAAGATGACTTGTTCCTAGCCCAGGTCAGCCATGTTTTGCAGGTGATCCATCTCCAAAGTACTGCATAATGCCTTCACTGTACCAAGTTGAACTGTAGTAGCAGATAGTGTACATGTGTGGCACTGGAACTGGACAGGTAAGATTGTGGGAAGACACTGACTGAGTTTGGCAAGTTTGTGTATTTGCTTTCTCTAAGGGGCATTGTGTGACAGGATTCGGACCTGTGCAATCAGTAAAGGAGTTGAATGTTTGCACGCTGTTGTTGCCTAATGCCTAGCTCCTAATTATCCCCTCTATGTGATGCTCTGCAGAATTAACGTCACTGTCACAAATCCATTTTCTCAGGCCACAAGGTATAGCACTAAGGCTAGGGTCACACTTGGCAGTCAGTTTTTTTTAATAGATCAAATCAGTTATTTTAAGGCTGTTTTTTGAGTCTCCAGTACTGCTATGCGTTTTTTAACTTTGCCATTTTTATGGCTAAAAACACTAGCATTAATGGATCCGTTAACGGATGGTACCTATATGTACCATGCATTAACGGATTAGTTTCCCATAGGGTCCCATATTAAAAAAACAGATGCATTTCTTTCCTGCACCCAAAAAATGCTGCTTGCACAGCCTAGGGTTACACTTGAGCTCTGGATCCGTTAAAAGCATTCGTTTTTCAACTTAGAATTCTAAACGGATTCAGGGCTCAAGTGTGACCCTAGGCTAACCATATAAAGATATACGAGATTATACATTACTCCACACTGGGTTATATATAACGAAACAATTTTATTATACATATACAAATCACACAGAATTTCTAAAACTATCCCCATAAAACCATCCCACAGCAGTGCAGTACAGCATATAACAGTCACAGTACAGGCAAAATACCAATCATCTGGACATCACCATAATATGATATGGGTACCTAAATGTAAAGGTGTAGCAACTGAGTTATGCTTAGGTGCAGTAGTTATTGCAGTTTGACATCCTTGTAGGCAGTGCTTTTTTATAAAAAAATATTTGCCGGTACGCACCTCCGAGGTGAGGAGCGGGGGATGGGGGGTTGGGTTAGTATGGGCGGTCCTGGGGTGCTGTCATGTGCCGGCAGCCGAGAGTGAAGATTTCCTACACATTTTCCTTAAACATACAAACACACATACACACACACATACATACACATACACTCACACACACAAACACACACAAACACATGCTTCTTACCGGCTCCCCCGTCCTTCAGTGTGGCTCCCCGCTGTCCTCGGTGTGTCCAGGCTCCTCCGGTGTCCTCTGTGTCCCCCAGGTGCAGCCACGCTGGAGCAGATGGGGTTAATCACAGCCTAACTTGCTGTGTGCCCCTGCTCAACTCCGCCCAGCCTGACGTGACAGCAGCCGGGCTCGAGCTCTGATTGGCTCCCAGGAGCCAGCCGGCGCGGCCAGATGACGAGCCAATCAGAGGTCACGACGTCATCTGGCCACGCCCGCTGGTTCCTTGGAGCCAATCAGAGCTCGAGTTGGGCTGCTGTGACGTCAGGCTGGGCGGAGTTGAGCAGGGGCACACAGCAAGTTAGGCTGTGATTAACACCATCTGCTCCAGCGCAGCTGCACCTGGGGGACACAGAGGACACTGCAGGAGCCTGGACACACCGGGGGACAGCGAGGACCACGGGGAGCCACACCGGAGGACAGCGGCACGCGGCCGCCATTCATATCTCAGATGTGACATTTTCCATTACGCCAGTCAGATTTCCCGGTACGCCATACCGGCGCGTATCACCGCAAAAAAAGCACTGCTTGTAGGAGACATAATGAAGATGAAAGCAAATAAGTATATTCAGGTCATCATTCACCATCAATTCATCTGGAATGTGGAATAAGACTAGTGGACACTGGGTTCTGCAGGAATGCAAGGAGAACTGTAATGTGAGTTATACATATAAGGCTGTGGTTCCACATAGAAATCCGTTTTTGGAAGTGATTTTCATCACCAATCCGTTTTTTTCTGGGTGCTTTTTGAGCCTCCTGCACTCCTGAACGTTTTTGGACTTTTCATTAAAAAAACGCATGCGCGAACGCATGCGCAAACGCAAGTGCGCATATGCCATGCGTTCGTGCATGCGTTTCCCATAGGGCCCCATGTTAAAAAAAACGCATGAAAACGCATGCGTTTTTTAACTGATGCCAAAAACGTTGCATGCAACGTTTTTGACTCAAAAACGGACAGGACAATGTTCTGAGCTCCAGAGAAAAACGGACAGGGTGTTTATTACATCCAATCCGTTTTTCTGTCAGTTTTTGGACTTAGAAAAAAAAAATGAGAAAACTGAAGCCAAAAACGGACTGAGGGCTTATGTGGAACCCCAGCCTAACACAGTTATACACTAGCAAAAAACACTTGTATTGTAAATGTATGGCATAAAATATGAGCCCCTTTGGATAAAGTGTTGAAAATGTAAGTAAAGCGCTATGGAACTAATAGCGCTATATAAATGAATAAATATTATTAGTAGTAGTATTATTATTATGACATGAAATAGTGATTGCACATTTTCAAAAAACAATACCCATACTATGGTGTTTCTATCAGTGTGAAGAAACCTATACGATCATGGATGTGAAGCATATAATGACAATATGCTATATTTACGGTATATGAATTGCTATCACACAAGTTTAGAACAGATGATCTCGCAGGTTGCTGACCCTCTGCAGTAATTAAGGTTTGCTCTTCCAAAAAAATGAAATGATAATAATAATAAAAATAAAAAAGTAAAAAAATTTGATAAAAAATATTACACGGATGTTTTAGGAACATTGTAAGCTTCCTGGTCTCCCCAGCTGCTGTCACATCTGGCACTGTTTCCAAAATTCAGACCCTGCAGGTGTCAAAATCACCTGCAAACTCCAGGAAGAAAAAAAAAAAAATTCATTTAAAGCTCAAAAAAATTCTACACCTTGATACAATCTGGTAGAGCAGATGGCTGGGCACACTCCTAACCTTAGGTTTTGTCCCCAGTCAGCGTGTTTTTCGGCAAGGGTTTAGGCCCCAAATAGACAGGTAAAGTTTGGGGGCCATTATAACTTTCAAACTTTTTCCTGAACAAAGCAACATTTGCTGACTTTTATGGTCCCTTTACACGCGGCCACAGGAAGGTAGGAACAGGCAGGCATCGGACACAATTGTGCCTGTTGCCTTGAAAAGACCACGATGTGAAGGCATGTAATTCAGGACTTTCCTTCCTGTGTCTTCCCTGAAGGATGGAAAGTCCTGAATTACACGCCGCCACATCGTGGTCTTTTCAAGGCAACAGGCACAACTGTGTCGATGCCTGCCTGTTCCTACCTTCCTGCGGCCGCGTGTAAAGGGACCATTAGGGAAAGTGTTCAAGTTCCTGCTCCCCGAGCCGAATTGGCCACATGGGCCTCTGTGCTTCCAAATGCCACGGCTGAATTTTATCCTCAGTACATGAAATTAGTGCAGTGCAAACCTTATTAGTGAAATCCTATGGGAACTGGCTGAAATTAATAACTGTCGTTTCTCCAACTTGATAATTAATAATTTTGTGAATTTTAGTACCGAAATAGTAAAACATTCATGTTAAAGTGGCCACTTTAAAATACAGATACAGAAATAGATTAAATAGTTTTACGTAAAAGACAACATTTTTCATAAATTGTGATTTCAGGGGAACTTGCTTTTGCCATCAATCACTATAGATGACTCTCTGCAACTCTCTTATGGAAGAATTTAAATGTTTGCCTTCTGTAACATGAAGCTTTTCATCCTATGTCAAGTTGTGTAAAGTACTTGTACAAGGCGTACAAAGTATTTATTGCTATATATTGTTCAGATGTCAACAGGGACAATGAATTTCCAGAAATACTATACATTTTTTCAGAACTCTCTTTTACTATAGATGTACTTGAGGATGACATGGACTCAAGTGAGCCGATATGACGTTTAAGGCTAAATTTAAGTCTTCACAACAAAGGTTAGGAATCCAAAAACTTCATGTCTCATTTTTAGATAAACATTAGCAGCCCTTCCATGTGGGTAGCAGTTACAAATAATGACTTTCAACCCAACTTTCATATCAAATTGGTTAGAAATCAAGTCTGTTATGAAGTTGTGGTTATTTGAGCTTGCATAATATGTTTGATTTTAGCACTCACATGTACATTGCAGAGATGAGCGTATCAGCTGATATTAGAATTTGTCAAATCATGCTGATTTTGCAGGGAAACTCGATGAATGTTCTTTATTATGCTCCGGGATCTCTACAAATTAATAAACATAGGATGTAAAAAAAAAATGTAATACTGCAGCTTGCCATTTGGTCCCACTCCTCTTTATTTCCCTTTCTCCTGCCATGTGAAATTTTTTGCCCACATTCAGACATTTTACTGTCACTGCAAGCCATTCGGTCACTCGGGCAGCATGCATCATAATGTTATGATGGTACGATGCGTGCCGTGAAATTGAAGAAAAAGAAGTATGCAACACCATTGGGATCACCAAATAAGAAACATATTTTTTATTACAATGCAGGAATGCACATATAAAAGCATTTTATAAGCCGATGGGCTATATAATGACAAACTACAGTCATGGCCAAAAGTTTTGAGAATGACACCAAAATTACATTTTCACATGATCTGCTGCCCTCTGGTTTTTATTTGTGTTTGTCTGATGTTTAAATCACATACAGAAATATAATTGCAATCATATTATGAGTACCAAAAGGTTATATTGACAGAATGACTTAATGCAGCAAGTCAATATTTGCAGTGTTGACCCTTCTTCTTCAGGACCTCTGCAATTCTCCCTGGCATGCTCTCAATCAACTTCTGGACCAAATCCTGACTGATAGCAGTCCATTCTTGCATAATCAATGCTTGCATTTTGGCAGAATTTGTTGGTTTTTGTTTGTCCACCCGTCTCTTGATGATTGACCACAAGTTCTCAATGGGATTAAGATCTGGGGAGTTTCCAGGCCATGGACCCAAAATCTCTATGTTTTGTTCCCTGAGCCATTTAGGTATTACCTTTGCTTTATGGCAAGGTGCTCCATCATGCTGGAAAAGGCATTGTTGGGCGCCAAACTGCTCTTGGACGGTTGGGAGAAGTTGCTCTTGGAGGACATTCTGGTACCATCCTTTATTCATGGCTGTGTTTTTAGGCAAGACTGTGAGTGAGCCAATTCTCTTGGCTGAGAAGCAACCCCACACATGAATGGTTTCAGGATGCTTTACAGTTGGCATGAGACAAGACTGGTGGTAGCGCTCACCTCTTCTTCTCCGAATAAGCTGTTTTCCAGATGTCCCAAACAATCAAAAAGGGGATTCATCAGAGAAAATGACTTTACCCCAGTCCTCAGCAGTCCACTCCCTGTACCTTTTGCAGAATATCAGTCGGTCCCTGATGTTTTTTCTGGAGTGAAGTGGCTTCTTTGCATCCCTCCTTGAAACCAGGCCTTGCTCAAAGAGTCTCTGCCTCACAGTGCGTGCAGAAGCACTCACACCAGCCTGCTGCCATTCCTGAGCAAGCTCTGCACTGCTGGTAGTCCGATCCCGCAGCTGAAACAATTTTAAGATAAGGTCCTGGCGCTTGTTGGTCTTTCTTGGGCGCCCTGGAGCCTTTTTGACAACAATGGAAGCTCTCTCCTTGAAGTTCTTGATGATGCGATAGATTGTTGACTGAGGTGCAATCTTTCTAGCTGCGATACTCTTCCATGTTAGGCCATTTTTGTGCAGTGCAATGATGGCTGCACGTGTTTCTTTAGAGATAACCATGGTTAACTGAAGAGAAACAATGATACCAAGCACCAACCTCCTTTTAAAGTGTCCAGTGGTGTCATTCTTACTTAATCATGACTGATTGTTCGCCAGCCCTGTCCTCATCAACACCCACATCTGTGTTAATGGAACAATCACTAAAACCATGTTAGCTGCTCTTTTTAAGGCAGGACTGCAATGATGTTGAAATGTGTTTTGGGGTTAAAGTTCATTTTCTAGGCAAATATTGACTTAGCAAGTAATTGCTGTTAAGCTGATCACTCTTTATGACATTCTGGAGTATATGCAAATTGCCATTAGAAAAACTGAAGCAGTAGACTTTGTTAAAATTAATATTTGTATCATTCTCAAAACTTTTGGCCATGACTGTACAGTAGAAGTGTCCATAATAGGACTAACACCAATCCTTAAGTACCCACAAAGTATAAATCAACAGAAGACCCAAAGGGGTTCAATACATAGCACCACTGAAATAAATATACATTTATAATTACATAATAGCAATAGTTTTTATGATAAATGCAAAAATAATGATATGCTAAAAAAACCTGTGTACATGCAAAAAGTAAATCAATGGAAAATATACTGTGATGTTTATGATGGTAATGACCAAAATAAATACATAACCCAAAAGATATCAAAGATTAATAGCCCAAACACACTACAAATAAGCCCTGTGCTACTGTCAGTGCCCTGTTGGATGTGAATAAGTAACTGCTGCCAAATGATCAACACAGTTTTTGTACAGTAAGAAGGGGTAAAATTAGTATGAAAGGGAACCTGTTGATTGGAGCAAGAATTAATAGAAGACGAAAAGGCTCCACATTTATTGCCACTAGGGATGGGCGAGTCTACTCGCTAGGACTCGTTACTCTGCGAGTAGTAAGGGACTCGCAGGACTCGGTACTCTGCGAGTCTCCCAGCGATTACTCGCACATTAACAAGTCCAATGCAAATCAATGGCAATCCTAGTTTTGTCAGAGACTCTGACAAAACTAGGATTGCCATTGACTTGCATTGGACTCGTTACTGTGCAAGTAATCGCAGGGAATCTCGCACAGTAACGAGTCCGGCTGTCTGCTCTGTGCCGGGCTCGGGTCCTGCGGGCTGCCGAAGCTCCAGGGTCCTAGAGCCCGCCTGCTCTCCCTGTGTACAGACATGAATGTCTGTGCACAGAGATGATGTAGCAGAGCTGAGATTGTTCTCAGTCTGCTCTCTCCCTGTGCATAGACATCTATATCTATGCACAGGGATGTAGCAGAGAGGTAATCGCCTTTTGGACTACGTGGGACGGAAGAGGATTTTTTAAAATAAAGATGGAGTCCCTAATGGCTTTTTGTTTTTATTTCTAATAAAAAATTTTTTCTCTGTGTTGTTTTTTTTAAAACAATTTAATAGAAATTCATGGCGGTCATGTCTAATATAGGCGTGACCGCCATAAATTTCGGGCTTAGGGCCAGCTGATAATACAAAGCTGGCCTTAACCTCATTATTACCCAGTGAGCCACCCGCCACCAGGGCCACTGGAAGAGCGGGGTTCAGCACCAGAGGATGAATGCGCCATCTTCTGGGGCGGCTGCGGGCTGCAATTTGCAGCGCGGGGGGGGGCCAGAAAGCTTGGGCCTCCCTGAGCTGCGGATTCCAGCCCCCATCTGCTTAGCTGTACCTGGCTAGACATAGAAATTGCGCGGAGCCCCACGCATTGTTTTTTTATTATTTCATGAAATTCATGAAATAATAAAAAAAAAGGGCTCCCCTATATTCTTGTGTCCGGCCCGGTACAAATAGGCACCTGGGGGTTGGGGGCAGCCCGTCGCTGCCTGCTGGATCCGGCTGGTTCCAGAAATACGGATCCACTTGAGAAAGACACCTTTAGTGTCGAAACATGTTGTGGCAAGGAGACCTGTAACTTCTACTGTTCACAATAAATTTGAAAGGTAATATTCGATAAGAGCCCAGTGCCTGGCTCTGTCCCTAGCGCTCATTTTATCATACCTTTTTACTTCATATCGTGTTTAAAAAAAAACACACAGAGAAATTTTTTTTTATTAGAAATAAAAAAAAAAGCCATTAGGGACTCCATCTTTAATTAAAAAAATCCTCTTCCGTCCGACGTAGTCCAAAACACAATCTCAGCTCTGCTACTTCCGTCTGTGCTTAGACAGACAGGAATGTAGCAGAGCTGCGAACTGACTAAACAGTCAGGGTTCAGCTCAGGTCATTATGACCTGAGCTGAACTCTGCTGTCAGCCAGACTCGCTCTGCTGCTGGCGATTCCCGAGCAGTGACGGAAGTTAATTTATTCACTGCTTCTGTCAGTGTTCGGGAGTCTCCGGAAAAAGCAGCAGAGAGTCGGAGAGCGAGTCTGCAGCCGGCACCGGCGGAGGCAGCGGTAAGTAGCCGGCCGGTCCGGTGCTTTTTGCCGCTGGCTTTAAAAGAACAACATGGGGATTTGCAGGTTTTTCCTCTGCTGCCAGACCCCTTATAGGGTCCGGCAGCAGAGGAATCGCTGCAATACTCGTTCCCCATTCATTAACATTGGAATCACTAGACTCGCAACGAGTAGCGAGTCCTGGACTCAGACTCGTCGGAGTCTAGCGATTCCGAGTAGTTTAGGATTCGCCCATCACTAATTGCCACCCGTTTTGTGGCTTCTTTTGGAATAGATTTGAGAATGACTCACGTTTACCCCTTTCACATTGCGTTTTAGTTAAATCCGATGCTGTCTGATGAAAATCGGACAGCATCGGATCCAAATTGATCCCTGCAATCGGATGCCAAATAAGCATCCGATTCCGACATTTTGCAGGATCAGTTTGGTCTCCTGTCACCTCGCTCCCCCTCCTCTCTGCCTTCTGTCATCTCGTTGTCCCCCTGTTGTCCCTTGCTGTCCCCCTGTTGTCCCCTGCTGTCCCCCGCTGTCCCCCTGCTGTCCCCCTGTTTTCCGATTCCGACATTTTGCAGGATCAGTTTGGTCTCCTGTCACCTCGCTCCCCCTCCTCTCTGCCTCCTGTCATCTCGTTGTCCCCCTGTTGTCCCCTGCTGTCCCCCTGTTGTCCCCTGCTGTCCCCCTGTTGTCCCCTGCTGTCCCCCTGTTTTCCCCCCTGCTGTCCCTCTGTTCTCCCCTCTCCTCTCCTCTTCTCCCCGCTCCTCCTGTCATTCCAATATAAAAAAATCTTTATTCTCACCTGCCAGCGCTCACCCCGGCGTGTCCTTAGAGCTCCCGATCGGTTTTACAGGACCTGTGATGATGTCAGAAGCGTCATCAGGTCACATGAGCGGTTACCGTGGTAACTGCTTATGTGACCCGATCAGCTGATCGGGTTGTGACATCATCACAGGTCCTATTACCGAGCGGGGAGCTGATGGAGACACCGGGGAAGCGCTGGCAGGTGAGAATAAAGATTTGTTATTTTAAACACTTGATTTTAGTTATATTTCACTTCCTCAATGTATGTATATACATTACGGAAGTGAAATTAGGCGACACACAATAGTTTTAGTGTACTGAGCATGTACTGAGCATGCTCAGTACACTAAAATCGGGTCAGAGGAAACATCAGATGTTTCCTTGGACCCTGCTCCATAGGGCCCCATGTTAAAGGCATCGGATCGGATTTGGCATAATTGCCATCTGATTTGCCTCCAATCTGATTCTCTCCGAATTTTTTCAGGAGCCAAAATCACCGCAGTATACGATTTTTGCTCCTGCAAAAAATCGGACAGGATCAGATCAGATGCAAGTCGGATGCCATTAAGGGCAAATCTGATCCTTCACCATAGGGTTACATGGAGCCAAAATTGGATCCGATGCTGTCCGATTTTCATTTTTGTGAGACGACAAGATGTAGAGCCCCATCTACGCTGCGGTCACCCGGATCGAGATTTGCACCGTATAGACTAGGTTACCTACGAGCGGCATGCGGGACCCATGGGATGGTTTGCCATAAGAGTAGCCCGCCTCTAAGCAACTACTACAGCTATTAAGAAAAAAAAACCTGAGTGTAAATAGTTAATTTATCTTGCCTTTGTTTTCTTGAATAATGAATCCCTTTTCGCCTTTTTTGCCCCATTGAGTTTCATAAACTTTCATGAGAACTTTGACCCTGTTAAATAATAATGTTTAATCCCAAGCGGTCCAGCGGTGATAAGGCACACCCCGGAGGGCCAGCTCTACCTGCAGGTAGCTGTACCATCTCGGCTACTATGCCATCGCCTTCCAGAGGTCTGAAGCGGCGCTGGTACTACTGTGGCGCCCTGCTCACGGAGGTAGACACAGACTTCCCTAATGCACAGCTGGGTTTCCACAGCAGGTACCTACTACATGCAACAGCTTCCACCCCGGCACAGTAGGGGGAGCCCCACTTTCTCACCTTAGGCAAGATCCCCTATAAATATTACTGCTGGGGGAGGAGTTAGTCAGAGTGTGCAGACGCTAGGAGAGCTGCGAAGATGTCCTGGTGATCAGTGCCGCGGTTAGGTCCGAACCAGTGACCCGGAGGGGCCCTTCTGTCTTCCAGCAAGTCTAGGACCGGGGAGAGAAGGCATGGAGCAGAGCCAAGGGAGCAAGGAACTAGTGGAAGTTCACCCAGAGACGTACCAGACTTCGGGGATCCGCACCTGCAGGATTACTTCACGACTGCATAAAACCCCGTCATACCTGGAGACTTCAGTCACCCGGTCCCCCTGCGTACCCAAAAAGAGGCAGCCAGACACCGTAGTGAGGAATCACAAAGCAGTGGTCAGAGAGGGTAACCCGTGGACCGCGCAGGAGGAGAGAGAGAGGACCCGTGAGGGGAGGAGCCAGTCTTGCTGCAAGCAGACAGGGCTTCAGAAACCGTAGAGAAACTGAGGAGGCCTTATACCCACTTGCTGTGGAAGTTCACTGTGCACCTGAGCCCTCAGACGAAGGAGAAATCCGAAATGCGCATAAGGGCGCATGCATGATACGATCTCCAATCTAAACAGGTACTGAACCTTGATGTAATAACCCTATTGATCTCCTTAACTGCAGTGTATGTTGGAGCTTGAGGATATTTGTTAGATGGTTTATGGTTACACCTAACCGATATAGTATGGGCTCTGGAGATGGCTGCAGCAGATGTCCTCTCTTGAAATAATGAGAGGCTGACTAATGCTGCAGGCATAGGCTTTTCTTGTGCAGTGCCTGTGTTATCTGAGACTCTTGATTATACATGGGCTATACAGCTGCACTTGAAGTGGTGATTACATGAAATACACATGTTATTCTCATGTTGTGGTAATTAATATCCCTCTTTAGATCTTTGAGGAATAATAC
This sequence comes from Allobates femoralis, assembly GCA_033576535.1. NCBI lineage: Eukaryota > Metazoa > Chordata > Amphibia > Anura > Aromobatidae > Allobates > Allobates femoralis. The sequence continues at coordinate 247,236,193 of JARQOC010000005.1, forward strand.
AAATTGCTGTCTGGTTAAGATATTTATATATATAAACCAGATATACTGGATATTAATTTTAATTATATGCAGATAGCTTCTAACTATATTGATATGAGAATGACTGTGAGTCATTTATGCAGGACACCATAATAATTTGCCATTCCTGACCCCACTTATATCTGTAATTAAATATAAAAAAAAGGGGGAAAAAAAACCCGTAAACCATATTTTATGGAGATATAATATATACTGCAGTAGAGTACAAAGGTCTTTTTGTTTGGACATCTATTAAAAATTGTGATGGTTCACTACCCTAAAAAGAATTATGTATACTCCTGATCAACAGATAATGAATGTCTTTAAATCATATATTGGAAGTATGCATATGGTATAATATCTTTTACATTACTTCGTATCATTGCTGATTTTCTCTCACCCCCTGTACTGCGTAATCTTTGTATAATAATAAAAATTGATATTTTCATATAAATGACCATATGATTGTTTTCTTCCCTTCTGGGGATAACCTTGATAGTAATTTTTTGCGATTGGTCATGCTTGATTATAAGTCCGTATATTTTCCAGAATTATTAATATATGGTGATACATTATTGATGGTATGGTATAGCCAGCCATAATGTACTGGACACAAAAACTGTGGTGTTTTCTAACCATGAGGAAGTAGGCAGACCGTACAGCACGGTGTAGTGCTGTGAAGAGCACACTGAGAGCAGAGTTAGCTCAGTGCAGACCTAGCAAGGGTCAGAGGAACAGGAGCACTACAGACAGGAACACGTCTGGGAGCTGGAGTGATACCTTCACTTGCCCCAGAAGAGCGCACAGAACGGACACCGGATCCGGTACTGTGTCTGGCACCCACAGCACAGTGAATCCAGGAACAGTGGGATCTCTAGATGCCCTAGTACCAGAGCGAAGCAACACGAAGGGGTCAGCACAGCACAGAGGACTCAAGTTGCCTAGCCAAGTGGTACCAGCAGAATACAGAGAGACATGAGGAATCCCAGCAGCTCAGCTAATAGCAGCAGCCAGGACACACACACAGTGCAGCATAAGGACGCTGACGACCCCGGACAGGGTTGGGAGAGAGCTTAGCCCCATTACAGACTCCGTGGACTATAATCTGCAGTAACATCAGCAGTAAAGCTTTGGAAAACAGCAAAACTGTGAGTCTGTGTATTGATTGCGACCTCTGCTCCAGATTCAGCACAGAGAGCTTCCCCCTGCTACAAGCCTGTCAGCTCTGCAGCCTCAGGAAAGAAGGAGAAGTGCACCAGTGTCTACCAAACGTGAGTGTGTGTCCTTTAACCCCATCTCCACCATCTATAACCCCAATAGACTTTAACTCTTACTGCCCCGGGGGATACAGTTCTTCCCACTGGAACTACACCATCTCCGCTGCCATCACATCACCCCCGGCGGTTCTGCGGCAGCGGCGGCCCCATAACTGGCGGCACCAAGTGGGTGGCGTCACCCGTGACAAATCCCCTTGTAAATATTTCCCCTTCATTGCCGAGCCAGGGACACGGTCCGGACCAAGCCACCTGTGACATCCCCAGTACCGTCCGGTCCGGTACCGAGTACCCTAGTCCCGTGGGGCCCGACACTGCCATATTCCATCAAGTACAGCTCCTGGCGCCGGGGACCCCTGCAAATCCTGTGGGGAGCATCCCATCTAGCTGCCGCACATCCCCCGGAGGCCCAAGCAGCGACGGTGCATTCACCGGAATCCCACAGGTGGCGTCACGACAAACAAGAATCATTCCCATCCGTTCATTCCCTATTGATTTGACCACCGGGCCCTACAGCCTCAGGCGTGGAACCGTGACAAGTGCTGCATCGCTTGAGACTTGAGCATCCGGCAACGGTGAGTCAGAATTTGGTGTCACGAACAGGATACGAGCAGACCCGTTTCCCAACGGGTATTTTGTGCTATTTAATGACTATGATTATTGAACTGTACATCTGAACCGCCATTGTTGTGCAAAAGGCGGGAAAAGAAGGGGCGTTACTGTGCAAAGGGCGCGAAGATAGGCCCCGCCTCATACTCTGACGAGTTCCGCCGAACGCAGCAGGAACGGGAAACTCCCGTAGTGCCTCACTCTTCACCGCGAGGCCGACAACTTCCGTTGAAATCGAAAGGGCTGGCCGCGCTTAACTAAGGGGGAGCGAGGATGAGTGACGCGGATTCCGGCGACGCCAGAAACCCGCAAGTAAACCAGCCGGTTGTTCCACCGGGGCCACCAAATGTACCCCCGGTCGGTCAGCCACCCGCTCCGATTATGCCGATATCTCTGCCGTACGTCCCGAATGCGGCCTGGTTACCAAAGTACAGCGGTAAACCCGGTACCCTGGATACGTTCCGAAGGAAGATATGCCAAGTGCTGGATATGTATGCCATGACCGGTAAGCAGAGAGCTTCAGTTATAATGGGACAATTAACAGATGCAGCAGAGCTGGAGACCCGACACTGGTCTATAGAAGCTCAGGAGTCTGTGGAGCAGATATTTGCTAAATTAAACCGGGTTTTTGAACATCATACCGAAGCGGAGTTAAGACTGTTGTTTTACCATTGCAAACAAGGGCCACAGGAAACTGTTCTGGACTATTCACTACGCTTACAAGAAGCACTGAGACTGTTAAAACAAGTCGACCCTGATGGTGTTAAAGATGAAAACAAAGCGTTAATTGGACAATTTGTTGTGGGACTTAGACTACCTGATGATAAGAAACAGGCACGCTGGTGGTCCCTGCAAAACCCTGGCGCCGAGTTTGGCACCTTAAGAGACTTCACAGTGTGGGGACAACAGTTCCCTACAGTGCCCGATCTAACCTCATTCTGACACCCCTTCCGTGCCAGCAGCAGCATCTCCAACCCCTACGGTTCAGTCCAGCGCACAGACCGTGACACCTGACCAGTTTGATCAACTGTGCGCCAATGTGCAGCAGCTAATGAAAGACATGGCCAAGCTCCGAGGCGAAAGAAGACCCTAGACAGAAGCAAGGTCATCGGACAAGATCCAGCTAGCTGACAGCCCCAACGACTTCCCGTGGATGAAGAAAAAGACACAGCCGCCGCAAGGAAAATCCACAGCTCGCTACACCCCTGATGGACATCGCATCTGACAGAAAGGCGACCAGGAAGGACGTACCTACCAATCTAGTCCTTTAAACGAGCAACCCTTGGGCGAGAAGGGCCAACCCCAGGAGTAGACTGTCCAGGCCCAACCAACTGGGAGTACACATACATGGGAGATCGTCCGTACTTGTCAATCATCATCAATGGCACTGGATCCCAGGTGATAACCATCCTGAGTATGCTTTACAAACGGTTATGGCCAGATGTTAAGCTGGAACCCCCACACCCTGATCTGAACATTGAGACAACTAATGGTTTGCTAGTTACAGTAGAGGGACAATGGGAAGCTACAGTAAAGGTGGGGAGGGTGCAACTGAAGAACCAGGGTATCATAGTGGTTCAGGACAAACTATACAAGCGGGATCCACATGTAATACTGGGTACTAATGTCATGTTAAATGTGTCGATGAAGTGTTGTTCTTTCTCCAACAGAGTGCTGATGCTTCTACAAGACCGCTAAATCATTTTCTTGCAAGCTTCTATTCCCCCTGAGGGATCAGCGGCTGGAGCAGCACAGCGAGGGCACAGTGGTGAAGGATCTGGCGTTCCCTAGATAAAAAGCAGTGACGCACATCCGGGACCAGCGCCACGTGACCGGAAAGGTCCTGTACGGACAGCTGGGGACCAGCGAGGTCGAAGGAGTGGAGCGTGCATATTGCCGGGGGTCCCCCATATATCAGAGGCTATTACACTGGGTTGTGCAGGTCGTGCACAACCCAAACAGGTGAGTGGCCACCTGTAATAACGCCATATTAACTGAGCTATAGTGATCCTACACATGCGCCCCTTCTCTCCCTTTTTTTCTTACAGGAGCTCAGTGTAGGCACTGACAACACACCCTCTCATCAGAAACATGGAGTTTACCGGGTAGTTCAGGAGTACGAGCAAGTGTTCAGCAAACACCCATTTGACTTTGGGAGGATTAAAGGGGAACAACACCATATCCCCACAGGCGACCATACACCTATCAAAGAGAGGTACAGGCCTATACCACCCACACACTACCAAAAAGCAAAAGAGATGCTTCAGGACATGAAAAATGCAGGGGTCATTAGGGATAGCTGTAGTCCCTGGGCAGCACCACTGGTCCTGGTTAAAAAGAAAGATGGTAGTATGAGGATGTGCGTAGACTACAGACAAATCAACAAAGTCACACACAAGGATGCATACCCGTTACCCCGCATAGAGGAGTCACTAGCTGCACTTAAGTCTGCCAACTACTTCTCCACATTAGATCTTACCTAGTGGGTACTGGCAGGTCTCCGTTGCAGAGGAGGATCGTGAGAAGACAGCCTTCACAACACCTATGGGACTATGCGAGCTCAATAGTATGCCATTTGGGTTGTGCAATGCCCCAGGAACATTTCAGAGACTGATGAAATGTTGCTTGGGTCACAAGAACTTTGAAACTGTGCTGTTATACCTTGATGATGTCATTGTATACTCCCAGACCTATGAAGATCACCTGCAACACCTGAGTGAAGTGTTCGAGTCGTTGTCCAAATACGGAATGAAGCTGAAGCCGTCCAAGTGTCACCTGCTAAAACCCAAGGTCCAATACCTAGGACATGTGTTTAGTGCCGAAGGCGTAGCACCTGACCCGGACAAGGTAACCGTCATCAAAGACTGGTCAGCACCAACCACTCACAAAGAGGTACGTCAATTCTTAGGACTAGTCGGATACTACTGACAAAACATCAAAGGCTACACCAAGATAGCAGCACCAATGCAAGATCTCTTAGTAGGTCAATCTAAAAACGGCAAGATCAGGGGACCCCCGTTCCACTGGGGCCAGAACAGGAACAATCCTTCCAAAAGCTAAAAGATGCTTTAACTGGAGAAGAAATCCTGACCTATCCTGATTATAATCTCCCGTTTTTACTGTACACTGGTGTAATGAGGTGAACAATTCAGACTGCCACATTGAGATGGACACAGAATTGGACTTTGTTTCCGCACTTGTCCACCAGAGGGCATTAGTGGACTGTACAATCACAGAGGTGGAAATCCCCCACCATCTCTTTTTTTTACCCAGGAAGAGAAACAGAGCTGTGGAGACTCAGATTTTTAGCAAGGAGGACAGACCTGTGTGTAGTGTCTCCCGACATAGGGCTCTTTTGCAGCCGGATTCTTGGGAAGAAATACCCCGTGAAAATCGTTGCTGCAACCCCCGGTCTGCAGGACCTTGTCTTACCGAGGGTCCAACTCAAATTCAGGACATTGCCTCCGGAATTCAGGACATTGCCACCGGATTACATGTGCAGGGGCTGTGACCGACATAAGGGAGCCATCTGTGCTACTGTGATCTCCCTTCTCCTGATCTGTGTGCCCCGGGACAAAGAGAGAGACTAACAAAAATCTGTTACCTGCGGAAGAAGACCGAAGAGGAGGACTGAGGAGTCTCCCCCCCCTTCAGCGCTGCACCGGTATCCGTCATCGTGAGACCCCAGGCCTGCCACGTGGGAGCGACATCTTCTTCCGTGATAGACTGGTACGTGATTTGAGGGAAAGTTAGGGAAAGATATCTCCATTTTGTTTGTTTTCTTTTTTTCTTCTTCTTGCTGCGCACCCGGTTAAAGTGAAGATCCAGAGACTCCACCATATACATGTGTGCAGCTAGATCAGTTGACTGTGTTATAGATATGTTTTACAGTAAAGAAATGTTACTACCGGTTAAATCTGAGTATGGAGATTCTGTTGAAGCCAGACATACACACACACCCGCGGCCTTACCACCGGTCGCTACATCTGGCGTAGTCGGCAGGATGTGTGATCAACAGACTCTCCTCCCGGTAGTAACTTATAACCGGACAGCTCCCCCGGCATCTATTGTCAATCAGGTGAGGAAGTTTAACGGATGGAACTATCCTGTAACTGAATGGACCGAACAACTTAAGATAGTGGGGGAGATGTATAACATTGATCCTAAGACCTTAGCAGAAATGGCCATGCTAACATTAGAGGGGGTGGCATGGACGACAGTCAGGCTGGAGACGGTTAGGGGCCGGCGTACGTTGGATGACTTGGTGCGGGTGCTGGAGAACACCTATGGGCCGACCACATATGCGGGAACATTACGGTATATGTTCTTCCGGCGTACTCAACTCGAGTCGGAGGACATCCCTCAATATGCCAACGCCCTCCAAGTACTGCTTGAACAAGCCTGCAGAAAAGAAGAACAGATAGCTAGTACGGGCGCCCGTAACCTGGTGTTGAGAGATCAATTCGTGACTGGATTAAGAGACCCATACCTTAACCGCTCACTGCAAGATCTACTCCGGATAAATCCGGCCCTTACGTTCGCTGAAGTTAAGCAAGAAGCGATAGAACGTTCGAGAGGACCTGTTATGGAGGCCCAGACATATACCGCGGCTTGCAGGTCCATAACTGGTGTTAGATCCCCGAACAGTGACACGGAAGAACTGAAGCAGATGGTGGCAGAATTGCAGAAACAGGTGTTGCAGCTCACTCTGGACCAACAGGCGGACAGGCAAGCGAGACAACAACCCGGCCGGACGATGGGAAGATGCTGGACATGCAGTGATCCCCGTCATAGAGCAAACCGTTGCCCCCAGAACGTTCAAGTTCATCCACGGACCGATATACCGGAACCAGCAAGTCATGCCCCACAAGAGCGGCCACCTTTAAACTAGACGCTCCTGCCAAAGAGGCTCACTCGGCAGGGGAGGCCAAAGAGAGGGGTGTAGGAAAACAGAGCCAGCCACGGAACAAACTTGCATCAAACAGCCCTACCCTGGAAGTATTATTGGTATTATTGGAAGGGACCGCCGTGCAAGGATTAATGGATACTGGGTCTCAGGTATCCACCATCTCCGAGCAGTTTTACGAAGAGTATCTGAAGCCGCGGGTTGCCTATAACCCTGATACTACTATCAAGATCAAAGCAGCCAATAATCTACCCATTCCGGTGACGGGAGTTGCCTGGATGAACACCGAAGTGTGTGGGCAAGATCTCGGGAAGAGAGGGATAGTCGTGGTCAGGGAAGGCTGTGGATCAGAAACGCCCATGATTATTGGGATGAACATCTTGAAAGACCTGAATCTTGTGTTGGTTACCAAGAGGGGGCCCAAGTACTGGCAAGAAGTGACCACACATAGGGCCACCTGCCGAGCCTTCCAACAAGTGGTCCGGACCTGCAATCTCCAGCGAATGACAGAAGAACAACTGCCGCTGGCCACGATCACCGTACCCCGCCATACTAGGATAACTTTACCTGCTGAGAAGGAGACCGTTATCTCGCTACCCCTTAGCACCACAAGACAGCTCGAAGGCGTGGAGGTGCAGATTGAGCCGCGCACCCCGAAGGAAGGGAAGCTGAACCCCCTAGTTGCTCGAACGCTAGCCGTTGTGAGAAAGGGTTGGATTCCTGTCAGGCTGGGTAACACGGCTAACGTGAGCGTCGACCTAGAGGCTGGGACACAACTCGCCCGAGTTTACGCCCTAACCGAAGAGGTGAACCCTATGAACCTCCTCCAGTTTACACCGTCTACAGAGGGAGATTGGACAGTGACGGTCTCTGCCATGGCCGCTGTCGCGGGTGACGTCAACGCGGGGCGAGAACTACGAGAAAAGTGCCAGTTGGACATATCCCAATACTCCAACCTAGAAGTGTCCCAGGTAGAAGAGTTACTTCAAGAGCACCAGGCGTCCTTTGCCCGGCATGACACCGACTTTGGATGCACCCCCAGTATCAAGCACGAAATCCCCACAGGTGATACCGCTCCTATCCGTGAAAGGTACCGCCAAATACCTCCCCAACAATACCAAGAAGTGAAAAATCTCCTGAATTCCATGTTACATGCTGGACTGGTACGAGAAAGCCAGAGCCCCTGGGCTGCACCAGTGGTGATAGTCAAGAAGAAAGACGGGTCCCTGAGTTTCTGCGTGGACTACCGCCGTTTGAATGCTTGCACCATCTGGGACTCATACCCTTTACCAAGGATCGAAGAATCCCTGACAGCCCTGAAGAAAGCTAAATATTTTTCGTCATTGGACCTGGCCAGCGGCTATTGGCAGGTACCCATGCACGAGAAAGATAGAGAAAAGACTGCTTTCATCCTACCCATGGGCCTGTACGAGTTCGACCGGATGCCCTTTGGTCTGAACAACGCGCCAGGGACCTTCCAGCGACTGATGGAGCGCTGCCTGGGGGACTTCAACTTCGACTTCACCCTCATTTACCTGGACGACATCGTAGTCTATTCGGCCACATTTGAAGAACACCTGCAACAGCTGGGCCGTGTGTTTCGTAGGCTGAGAGAACATGGCCTGAAGTTGAAACCCAGCAAGTGCCGTCTTCTGCAGCCCGAGATCAATTACCTGGGTCACCGGATCTCGGCCGAAGGTGTACAGCCGTCTTCGGAGAAAATAGCCGCCGTGCGGGACTGGCCACAGCCTACGAACGTCAGAGAGGTCAGGGCCTTCCTGGGGTTAGCTGGTTACTACCGCCGGTTCGTAAGAAACTTCGCCCGGCTTGCTGCACCCTTGCACGAACTGCTTCGAGGGACCACCAACGGCCCCAGAGGACGACCCATCAGCTGGGGACCCAGCCAGGAAGAATCCTTCCAAGCCCTCAAGGGTGCCTTGACTTCACCTCCCATCCTTGCATATGCAGACTACAATCTCCCTTTCCAACTACATACCGATGCCAGCCTACAAGGTCTAGGGGCATTACTTTCACAAGTACAAGAAGGCAAGGAGCGTGTCATAGCCTATGCCAGTCGATCCCTACACGAGGGCGAGAAGAACCCCACCAATTATAGCTCGTTCCGGCTGGAGCTGTTGGCCCTAACATGGGCTATGGCGGAGAAATTTGCAGGATACCTCACAGGGACGGAAGTACTGGTCCTGACCGTTGGCCCACTTAGAAAATGCGAAGCTCGGAATCATGGAGCAGCGTTGGATGGCTCGACTCTCTAAGTTCAACTACAAGATCAAATACAGGGCTGGGGCTGAGAATCAAAATGCGGACAGCCTGTCTAGAGTGTCATACCCCTTACTCGCCAGAGATCGGGATGAAGAACTAGAAGGAGACGAGACGCCCGACTTTGCAAGGCTTGCCCAACAGATGATGGATTACCTCCAGTTCGTTGTGGGCGAAGTTGGAACTCCAGTGGGAGTCACACCGTGTCCCCAAGAGTGGTGTAGGCTTCAGGACCAGAACCCTGAATGGGCCCTACTCAAGCAATGGGTGAAGCAACAGCAGAAGCCCTCCTCCGAAGCACAGTCACGACTGTCTACCGGAACCTTGACCCTGCTCAGCCAGTGGGACCGGCTGGTTCTGAGAGAAGAAGTACTATACCGGAAGGTTCTCTTGTCTCACATGCTGGAGGAATGCGCACAAGTTGTAGTACCTGCTCAGTTAGCCCGGGAGATGGTGGCCGAAGCCCACAAAAGGAATGGACACTTCGAAGTAGATAAGACCTTTCGGTGGATTCAACAATCTATCTATTGTCCGGGGCTCCGCAAGCTGGTCGAAGACTTCTGCAGAGCCTGTCACACCTGTGAACTGCACAAGTCCACTGAACAGCGTGCACCTGTCCAGACGATTAAAACCTCCAGGCCTCTTGAGTTGTTGATGGTGGACTATCTGCTGATCGGGACGGCGAGCAGTGGCTATCAATACTGCCTAGTCATGGTGGACCACTTCACAAAATTCGCGGTCGTTGTTGCTACCAAAGATCAGACGGCCGAATCGGCTGCACAGGCCATCTGTCGACAGTTCATCCACGTCTATGGGTGTCCGGAGAGGTTACACTCTGACCAAGGGGCTTGTTTCGAAGGCAGAGTCATCGAGGAGCTGCATCGGATGTATGGGATCCAGAAGTCGAGGACCACTCCTTACCATCCACAAGGGAACGGTGCATGTGAACGCTTTAACCTGACCCTACTCCAGCTGATCCGCAACTTGGCCGAAGATAAGAAAGATCGATGGCCCCAATTCCTTCCAGATCTAGTATGGGCCTACAACAACCAGGTCCACTCCGTGACTGGCTACACCCCACACACTCTTCTCTTTGGCCGCCCAGGAAAAGGGGTCCATGACCTGAACCTATTCTGCCCAGAAGAAGATGTCTGCCATAACTACCCCTCCTGGCTAAATGCTCACCGACAGAAGATGGAGACTGTACACCGGCTGGTGAGGCAACAAATCCGGGGCCAGAAACATGCTGACCCACTCCCCGTGCAAGAGAAACCCTTAAAGTTGGGACAGCTAGTCTTGCTCCGTATTAAGAAGCCTCAAGGGAAACTTCGAGCCAAGTGGGAGACTGAAGTCTACCGGGTAATCGAACGCCCTTACCCCAATGGACATGTATACCGAGTGCGGGGTGAAGACAGCCGCAGCACCCGCACTATGCACCGAAATATGTTGCGCCCCTGCCGCTCCCGGCCTGACTCCCCTCCCACAGTAACCGGAGGGGGTGACGCTGCTGACATGACTGACGTCACGGACATTTCTCAACATAGAGATCACATCGACTCTGAGACCGGTGACCCACCTACACAGACCAGTCCCTCTCCCGGAGTACTGACTGGAGTGGGGCGTAAAGACAGTGACGAGGAGGGGAACAACCGACCCTTGCGACGCACTGACCGCACCACTGCAGGGATCCCGACCGGACGGTCTTACAGGGACCAGTATGTATGGCCCACCTGTCAACCAACCCCTGCGACATCTACAGTCATCACTGCCTTGGAGCCGGCGGTTGTTGACAGGGACTGCCAACCTTTAAGTGGGGGGGTATGTAATGAGGTGAACAATTCAGACTGCCGCATTGAGATGGAAACAGAATTGGACTTTGTTTCCGCACTTGTCCACCAGAGGGCATTAGTGGACTGTACAATCACAGAGGGTGGAAATCCCCCACCATCTCTTTTTTTTACCCAGGAAGAGAAACAGAGCTGTGGAGACTCAGATTTTCAGCAAGGAGGACAGACCTGTGTGTAGTGTCTCCCGACATAGGGCTCTTTTGCAGCCGGATTCTTGGGAAGAAATACCCCGTGAAAATCGTTGCTGCAACCCCCGGTCTGCAGGACCTTGTCTTACCGAGGGTCCAACTCAAATTCAGGACATTGCCTCCGGAATTCAGGACATTGCCACCGGATTACATGTGCAGGGGCTGTGACCGACATAAGGGAGCCATCTGTGCTACTGTGATCTCCCTTCTCCTGATCTGTGTGCCCCGGGACAGAGAGAGAGACTAACAAAAATCTGTTACCTGCGGAAGAAGACCGAAGAGGAGGACTGAGGAGTCTCCCCCCCCCCTTCAGCGCTGCACCGGGACCCGTCATCGTGAGACCCCAGGCCTGCCACGTGGGAGCGACATCTTCTTCCGTGATAGACTGGTACGTGATTTGAGGGAAAGTTAGGGAAAGATATCTCCATTTTGTTTGTTTTCTTTTTTTCTTCTTCTTGCTGCGCACCCGGTTAAAGTGAAGATCCAGAGACTCCACCATATACATGTGTGCAGCTAGATCAGTTGACTGTGTTATAGATATGTTTTACAGTAAAGAAATGTTACTACCGGTTAAATCTGAGTATGGAGATTCTGTTGAAGCCAGACATACACACACACACGCGGCCTTACCACCGGTCGCTACACTGGCGCAAGCAATGAAGGCCTAGGAGCAGTCCTACCTCAACGCCAGCAGGGAAAGGAAAAGGTGATCGCCTACACCAGCAGAAAGCTCCGTCCCACGGAAAGGAACCCAGAGAACTACAGCTCGTTCAAACTGGAGTTCCTGGCCCTGGTCTAGGCAATCAAAGAGCGTTTCAAGCATTACCTGGCCTCTGCCCCGTTCACAGCTTTCACTGACAACAACCCTCTAGCACACTTAGAAACTGCAAAGCTGGGAGCCCTAGAGCAGCGTTGGGTAGCAAGACTCTCAAACTATGACTTCACTGTAAAGTACCGGGCAGGTCACAAAAACCACAACGCTGATGCCCTGTCCAGAATGCCTAACCTTCCAGAAGAAGGAGAAGACATAGATGACCTAAGGAGATAGAATTACCTGCTTTCCATTGTACGGGTACGGCAAGGTGTCATCAGGCGAGTCAGAGACGTGCAGAGAGGATCGTAAACCCTCTACCTCACCACGACTGGAAGGGGGTTCAAGCCAATGATCCAGACGTCAGCTTGGTCAGAGAGTTGATAACTCAGGAACACGCCAGTATGGACTCTGATGCCTCGCCAAATGCCAAGCGCCTATGGAAAGAAAAAAGGGAAATCTACCAGGGAAAACTATGCTGCAGGTACCTGAATCCCAGAACACATGAACTTATCTGGCAGATAGTGGTTCCAAAAACTGAAGTCCAAATGATCCTCGAAGCCTTCCATGACGATGCAGGACACTTTGGATGGAAGAAGCTGGAAAGGCTCCTGAAAAATTGTTTCTACTGGGTCGGTATGCGAGGCTCAATCGACAAGTGGTGTAAGAACTGTGGACCTTGTCATCTTCGAAGGAAAGACCATCGGACTCAGAAAGCTCCGTTACAGCCAATTGTTACCAAGAAACCCCTTGAAATAGTTGCTCTCGACCACGTAAAGTTAACCCCAAGTCGAACCGGTTACACTTACGCACTCACCATAGTTGATCACTATTCAAGGTTCCTGGTAGTAGTTCCAGTTAAAGACTTAACTGCAGAGGTAGCGGCCAAAGCCTTCCAGAGTTACTTTTGTCGCCCCCATGGGTATCCAGACCAAGTCTTGACTGACCAAGTGCCAGCCTTCGAATCGGCCCTGTTTCAAGAATTTCTAGGACTATATGGGTGTAAAAAGATCAGAACCACACCATATCATCTCCAAACAAACGGTTTATGTGAGAAAATGAATCACATCGTGATTGACATACTCAAAACCTTACCCTCGAGGAGAGAAACCAATGGCCTGAAAACCTTCCAGACCTTGTGGATATCTACAACCACATACCTGTTAGTTCAACTAACTACACACCTGCTTACTTGATGCAAGCAAGGCCAGGTAAACTACCAGTTGATTTACAGATGGGAACCATCGAACCAACACAAGATTCTTCGGATGAAGATTGGATAAACCAACGCCAACAACAGTACCAGAAAGTACAAGAGAGTGTTGAAAGAAACTTAAACATAAGCAGAAGCATGCAAGAGCATGACTTTAACAAGCACGCCTCAGCAGAACCTTTAAAAAAGGTGAATTAAAAAGAAAAAAAGAAAGAGAAAAACCAACAAATTAGATGACAATTGGGAATCCGAACCCTACACAATTATGCCGTCACAATATGACAATTCCAAAACTTGTGTTATCAGCAAATACAAAGGAAATACCTTTACAACTGTTTCAAGAGACCATTTGAAGAAATGTCCAGAATAGTTAATACCTCAAGCAACCAGTTACCCTACAGTAACAATTGAAAAAGCACAAGAAAATCTAGTCCATACAGAAATTGGAGACTTACCAGCTAACTGGCCACAATGCAATGGTGCATATATCATGCCAGTTATTTCTTTCTACCAACCTGTAGAAAATCAAGAACCATTGCCAACTCAACCAGTTCAAGAAGAACCAGTCCAAATGCAAGAGATGCAGCCTGTTATCTTGGAACCTGAGATTCCTGTAATCGGTGAACCTGCTGGTCTCACAGTAAGACAAAGAATTCCTACACAACTACCTACAGAGGATAGTCCAGTAGACAGACTACGTACATATTATGGAATTAAAGAAACACGTAGGAGCAACAGACCAACAACCAGTATGTACACTACAAACACAGCTTTTGAAACACCCACACTACGCAGATCCACACGTAGAACATTAGGACAACCCCCAAGCAAATATGGAGAATGGGTTTAAAATGTAGTGGAACCATGTTACCTGTTAAACAATGTAAACAGTACATGTGTTCAAAAACTGTAAAAAGTAGTGTACAGAAGGGTGGAAGAACTGGGCTCTGCCCCAAGTAAATTAAGTTGGGGACAGAAAGTGTCTGGGTAGGGTAAGAAGGTTAGACCTGACCTCCTAAGCAGAGACACCCATAGGGAATGTATAAAGTTTAAAATGTATACCCGTGTATGTGTTTAAGCCATCAGAGACTTTACTGCTGGACTTTACCCTTTTTCTCTTTTCATAAACTTGGACAACTGTCACAGGACTGTGTGACCAAAAGCTTACTTTTTTTTCAGCCTGTGGCAGATGGACTAGTGCTGTATTGACTGCTTTTCCTATTTTTCCCTATTTTTCCCCTTTCTTACATTTTTTTTGTATTTTCAATAAGACTTTGTAAATACCGGTTATTAAATGTGTATAAAATGTATAGTGTTAAGTTGTAAAGAAAATTTTTGCTCAGTCCGGGAGAACTGAAGTTAATTAAGGGGGAATGTGGCACCCTGGCACCCTGGTTGGGGCACCACAGAACCCTTGGTACACAAATGGAATGTACACAGCAAGCAGAACTCACTAAATAAAACACTTTTGACACCCCTTTTCACCCCAGGCCTCTTGGGGGAGCTCCACTGGTTACCTTAAGCCAGTTCCCCCTATAAATATGGGTCCTGGAGGGAGAAACAGTGGAGCGTGCAGTCACTTTAGAACTGTGAACAGCTAGGAGAGCTGACTTGGTACTGGAGCCACGCTAGGCCCATACCAGCACACCCGGGAAAGTGAGAGACCCTTGCAACTGTGGTCATAGGACAGGAGGAAAGCACCTCACAGGGACAAGAGTTATCCTAACTCTCCCTAACAATCTGGTCACTGGGTCCGAGCTGCAGGAGCTACATCGCAGGCTGCAGATCAACCAGCACCCCAAACAGGAAGTCTAGCTCCCTGTATACCTGAAGCACCACCAGATGAGAGCCCAGGGAAGGAGGTGGAATTCACCTAATCCCTTTTATAGTGCCCTCAGTGCAGCACCACGTTCCACCAGAACGTACAACCCGGTCCGGCAGGATTCCATATCCACCAGACCTCACTAGAACAGTATATAAGGAAGCCTACACTACTGCTTGCTGTGGAAACTCCAGGAGTGTCAACCTCATCACCCGATCGGGTCTACCTGTTGTCATCAGTAAAGGTGCCAAAAGACTTTATGTGTCCGTACATTATTCCTGGACTAACCCGCAGTGATTACTGAGCTGCCGTATTCCATCAAGTACGGCTCCTGGCCCCGGGCACCCCTGCTCATCCTGTGGGGAGCATCCCATCTAGCTGCCGCACATCCCCCGGAGGCCCAAGCAGCGCTGGTGCATTCACCAGAATCCCACAGGTGGCATCACGACAAACAAGAATCATCTACATCTGTTCATTCCCTATTGATCTGACCACCGGGCCCCACAGCCTCAGGCGCAGAACCGTGACAAGTGCTGCATCACCTGAGACGTGAGCATCCGGCAACAGTGAGTTAACAGTGCCCTGGACGTCTTTACCTGCTCATACCACCAGTAAAAGGTAAAAGAGACTTCTACAGTGTGTGTGCGTCATTCCTCTCCGCTCCCGGTGCCCCTATAGACTGCTCCATCACTCCTGATCCCGACGTAGAGTTCCACTCCAAGCTGCCCCTTTACACAACGCTGCCCCGGAGGCCCAGCTCCACCTGTAGGGAGCTTTGACATCTCAGCCGCACTACCATTGACCTCCGGAGGACTGTGGCGGCGCTGGTGACCCATCACCAGGTACTACAGGTGGCATCACATGACAAACTCTAGTCCCCTGTACATACACTCCTTTTTAGGTGTCACCCAGGCCACGGGCTCAGGCACTGCCACCCGTGACACCCCCGTGAGAACACCCACTGAGCCTGATACCCAACACCCATCCTGACTCCAGACCAGGGAGATGAAGGGCGGAAAAAACTCCTCTTGAGAGCAGACCCCATCTGCTGGTTGGAGAAAGAAAGTAGTAAGTGAGAGTGAGAGGAAGCAGGAACAGCAAGATGGAGTTCTAGGAGTCACTAGAGCTGGGGCCTAACGGGACTAGTTGGTAGGTCGGTCAAGGAAACCCCAGTTCAGAGAACCCCAAATCTACAGCCAACTTCAAGGTTGTGGTAGAGGAACTGGCTTCAAGAGGTGACTGGCCCCAATCTGGCATGGAACTTTAGGACCAGTTTAGGAAACTGGATGCCACTGGACTGCAGGTGCAGTGGCCACCTTCCGTGGACTCTTCCAGGCACAGTGGCTATTGAGGGTCAAGGGGACATGCCGGCCATCGCTCAACAAAACCCACAGTCGCCTGCCTAGGGATAAGTAGCACAAAGGCGCAGGAGAGGGGAGGGAGAACAGCGCATGGAGGAGAGAGCAGCACAGAAAGGCTTATGAACGGTGCCTCAGTGGAATGGACCTGGATTATCTGAGAGCTGGCCAAGTTGCAATCTGGGAGAGCACAGTACCCTGGCTGGGTTGGCACCGAACTAAACTACAGTAAAGATACTGATAAGAACTGCAACCCCAGTGTCTGTCCACTTCTTCATTGTCTTTCTGCATTCACCACAGCCACCATTATCCACCACCTACTACACTCTGGGGACCCGCTCTGTCCATGGGGAGTGTTACACCTAGCTGTCACAACACCTATTCCCTGGGGTCACTACAAGCAGCGCTGGTCACTCTGACCAGAAACCACAGATGGCATCACAAAAGACTTTATTTTCCCTGTAAATACCCCTTTTCCATGCTCGGCCATGTCCACGGATTCTCTAGTTGCCACTGTGACTACTGAACAGACTGATAACCCAGAGTGTCCGAGTACCCCAGCCCTTACAACCGTTGCTTATTGATGAGCATATATATTTGTTTGGTAGGCAATACGTTCTAGTACATCGTGGCATACAAAGATTTTGAAAAAATTAAAGGAGGCAAAATTTGTAACATCTAGTTTGATGCTAGGGGCTGCTGCAAAAGTGGTAATTTGATTGCTTGGGATTCAATAGCTTCCAATTTACAGCAGGAGCCCACACACAGCCCCCAGTATACCGCAGGAGGCCACAAAGCTTCCAGTATACAGTATGATCCCACACAGCCCTAGTATAGAGCAGGAGGCCGCACACGGTCCCCAGTATACAGCAGCATTGCACCCAACCCACAATATACATAATGAGCCCACACAGCCCCAGTATAAAGCAGGAGGCTGCACACAGCCCAAGTATACAGCAGGAGCTCACACAGTTCTGCGTACACAGCAGAAGTAAACACAAGGAGGCCACACACAGACACCAATACACAGCAGAAGGCCGCAAACAGCCACTAGTATACAGCAGGAAACCACACAAAACCCCCAGTATAGAGCAATAGGCTGCACATAGTCCCCAGTATTATAGCAGGATGCTGCACACAGCCCCAGTATACAGCAGGAGTCCACACACAGCCTCCAACATTACAACAGGAGGCCTCGCATAGCCTCTGTATTACACCAGGAGCTCATACATAGCCCCCATGTATTGCAGTCTGTGCCCACATATAACCCCTGTATTACACTAGACATCTCCAGTATACAGTAGGAGGCCTCATACAGCCTCCAGTATACAGCAAGAGGCCACACAGCCCCCAACGTTATAACAGGAGGCCCCAAACAGACCCCAGTATACAGAAAGAGGCCACACACAGCCCCCAGTATACAGCAGAAGGCCACACACAGTCCCCAGTACACAGCAGGAGCCTGCACACTGCCCCCACAATACAGCAGGAGGCCACACACAGCCCCCAGTATACATCAAGAGGTCACACACAGCCCCCATTATTACAGCAGAAGGCCGCACATAGTCCCCAGTATTACAGAAGGATGCTGCACACAACCCCCAGTAAACAGCAGGAGGCCAACACAGTCCCCAGTATACAGCAGGAAGCCACATGCATTCCCCAATATTACAGGAGGCCTCACATAGCCTCTGTATTACACCAGAAACTCACATATAGCCCCCTGTATTAGAGCAGGAGCTCAAACATAGCCCCCTGTATTGCAGCCTGTGCCCACACATAACCCTTATATTGCACCAGGAGCCCACACATAGCCAATGTACTACACTTGAAGCATCACATAGCACCTATATTAGAGCCTGCACCTGACATAGCTCCTGTATTACACCAGGGGCCCACACCTAGACCCTATATTCCACCAGGAGGAGGGTAGGGGCTACTCTGATATCGAGATAGGCAGTTGCTGGGATGGGGCATGAATCACGGCTGGTTGGCTCCCGGTCCCGTGCCCTGGACCCTCAGTGATAGGGGATGGGGGTAATGATGAAGGGGGAATTGGTATCATGACGCCACCTGTGGTACCTGGTAATAGGGTTACCAGTGCTGCGGCCGGCCGCTGAGGTGATGGAGTTGCAGCTCAGAGTAGTACAGCTCCCCACAAGTGGAGCTTTACCTCAGGGCATCGGGGATGGATGAGGGGATTAGTAGTAGCGGTCCTGCTGTGAACTCTGCAGGGAGCGGCGGAGAAGCAGGCACACGCACACAATAGTCTTTGGTTTCAGTACCTTTTTACTGTTGTCCGATAACAGGCACGGTCCAGGAGGGTAACCAGGTGTCTTTGCAGCTTGGGGCATTCACCTTGGAGAGTTGTGAGGCCTCCTCTGTTAGTGTGTGCGTCTTTTTGGGGTAAGCTCTGCCTATAGCTGAACCTGCCGCTACTTCTCCCTCTCAGGGTGCTGTTCCACAACTGACAATGAGGACCTCTCTGTGGGGTTCCTATCCTTGGCTAGGTCCCTTGTCCTTTACTTGGTCAAGTTTGGATTCTTCTACTTGGTACTTCAGGGGGACTGGATCCTCCTGATCTGTCTGGACTATTCCTGGTGCTATATCTTATCAGCAGTTGCGGATTCCGGTGTCTGGGTAACTAAAGGGTTCACCAGTCTCTTCTCTTCTTCTTGCTTCTCCCACTGGCCTCCGTCCCTCTCCCTAGTGCTCAGCACAGCTGGGTCAGTGTCCCCTGGTTCAGGGCCTGCTTGGTCCCAGCAACCAGCTCCTTACAACTGCTCTCTCCTGTGCCTGACTGGAACTGCCTGAATCCTCTCCTCAGGCCTGGATCTTTTATAGGGGATCTGGCTTAAGGACAGTCAGTGGGGCTACCCCTCCAGGTCTGGGGTGGAAGGTTTTGCATGCTGTGTGTACCAAGGTGTACATCCCTCCCTGCACCGGTGAGTCCTGTGGCAATCCCCCGCAGGGGTGCCACACATACCCCCTGCATTACACCAGGAGCCCACACATAGCTCCTGTATTATACTTGCAGCCTGTGTATCTAAGCAGAGAGAAGCAAGACTTTGTTAACCAATTCTATTTTTTTATAGCTTTTTTTTCTATATATATAGAAGTTAATATACACAATATATAAACATACACATATGCACGTTTTTCTCACTATCTGACATGGAATCAAAATAAATATTTGCAGTTTTAGGTCACTTTGGATTAGAAGGATTATTTATATTTCCCAAATGCTAGAATAATGAGAGATAGAGAGAGAGAATGTTTTAAGGCATGCTTATTACTTTCTGCAAAGTCAAAAATTTACATAATCTAAGATTACTATGCCTTTAAACAATTTTGGACAGCCCATATGATGATGTCATGTGTAAGAAGCTTCTGATAGGTTTATTGGCTGCATCTGAGTTAATTAGAGACACTCCTGTAGATTTTTTTTATGCACACCTGAAACACACTGCTTCTTTGTGTAGCAACATGGGAAAGTCTAAAAAAATTAGTCAGGATATTTTGAGAATTGTGGACTTGCACAAGTCCTTGAGTGCAATTTCCAGATACCTTAAGGAACCTCGATCATCTGTACAAGCAATTATACGTAAGTAGAAACAAGATGGGACTGTCCAACCATCATACCGTTGAACGTGGCATATAAACCCAAAAACAAAAGCAGAAGACCTTATGAAGATGATGGCAGAAGCCCGTAAGATTGTGTCATAATTCACAGTGAAATGAGTACTGTATCAACATGGAAGAAGGGTCACTAAACCTGGAAGAAGCCATTACTCCAAAAGAAACATAAAAAAGCCAGATTAAATTCTGCAAATGCACACAGGAACAAAGACCTACATTTTTAGAGACATTTTCTGTGGTCTGACAAAACTAAAATTCAACTGTATGACCATAATGACCATTGTTACATTTGGAGGAAAAAAGGGAGAAGCTTGGAAGCCTAAAAACACCATTTAAAGGGAACCTGTCACCTGGATCTAAGCCCCTACACTATCACTACCTGTCCCTGCACCTTCCTAGCTGCTCCCTATCTATCCCTCTCTGAGCTAAATCCGCCCTATAAAACTGCAGAAAAATAACTTATAACTTACAGAAGTCCCTGAGGCTGGGGACTGAGAAGGCGGCGCCAGGCTCCATTCAGCGCCTCCTCCATGCAGCAGCACACGCCCCACTGGGCGGCGTTATTCTTTCTTCATCGCCGCCTCCTCCATTTGGAATCTCCCGCCCGCTTTACACCTATCATGTTGTGGTGATGCGACCTCGATGTGTCCCCTGACTGAGACACAGCATATGGGAGATTGTATCTTCTGCTCGGTAGCAGCACACACAGGGTGAGCTGCTACTGGAGCTACGTGCTGATTGAAATCACTGACCCCCAGGTGTGCGGGTGAATAGGAGATGATATGTGCTGCCCTGGGCTGTGGGGAGGGGGTGGAGGGTGTCAGGACAGCAGCAGGAGCTGCTGGGATTGTATGAGGTTCTACTCGGCTGTGCCCCGGTGTAACAGGCCAGACTAAACCCCCGACCAGAATATACTCGGGGTTAAAGTGGCCTAGGCCAGATTATACCCCTCCGTATACCACAGCAGCTTTAGATCAGGGCTCCAAGCAACACATGGGGGCCCGAGGCAGCACAAAGTGGCCCCAGGCAGCAGAAAGTGGCCCTACGCAACATACAGGGGCCCCAGGCAGTGCTAGGGGCCCCAGGCAGTGCTAGGGGCCCCAGGCAGTGCACGGGGCCCCAGGCAGCACAAAGTGGCCCCAAGCAGCACAAAGAGGCCCCAAGCAACATACAGGGGCCCCAGGCAGTACTAGGGGCCACAAGCTACACACAGGATCCCAGGCTACACACAGGGGCCCCATGCAGCATACAAGGACCCCAGGCAGTGCACGGGGCCCCAGGGAGTGCACGGGGCCCCAGGCAGCACAAAGTGGCCCCAGGCAGCACAAAGTGGCCCCAGGCAACATACAGGGGCCCCAGGCAGTACTAGGGGCCCCAGGCTATACACAGGGTCCCAGGCTACATACAGGGGCCCCATGCAGCATACAAGGGCCCCAGGCAGTACAAAGGGGTCCCAGGCAGCGCATGGGGGCCAGAGGCAGCACACAGGGGCCCCAGGCAGCACAAAGTGGCCCCGGGTGGCCCACTGCCTGGGGCCCCTGTATATTGCCTGTGGTCACTTTGTGCTGCCTGGGGCCCCTGTGTGCTGCCTGGGGCCCTTGTATGCTGCATGGAGCCCGTGTGTGTAGCCTGGGATCCTGTGTGTAGCCTGGGATCCTGTGTGTAGCCTGGGGCCCCTGGTACTGCCTGGGGCCCCTGTATGTTGCCTGGGGCCCCGTGCACTGCCTGGGGCCCCGTGCACTGCCTGGGGCCCCGTGCACTGCCGTGGGGCCCCGTGCACTGCCTGGGGTCCTTGTATGCTGCATGGGGCCCCTGTGTGTAGCCTGGGATCCTCTGTGTAGCTTGTGGCCCCTAGTACTGCCTGGGGCCCCTGTATGTTGCCTGGGGCCTCTTTGTGCTGCTTGGGGCCACTTTGTGCTGCCTGGGGCCCTGTGCACTGCCTGGGGCCCCTAGCACTGCCTGGGGCCCTAGTACTGCCTGGGGCCCTAGCACTGCCTGGGGCCCCTGTATGTTGCGTAGGGCCACTTTCTGCTGCCTGGGGCCACTTTGTGCTGCCTCGGGCCCCCATGTGTTGCTTGGAGCCCTGATCTACAGCTGCTGTGGTATACGGAGGGGTATAATCTGGCCTAGGCCACTTTAACCCCGGGTATATTCTGGTCGGGGGGGTTAGTCTGGCCTGTTACACCGGGGCACAGCCGAGTAGAACCTCATACAATCCCAGCAGCTCCTGCTGCTGTCCTGACACACTCCACCCCCTCCCAACAGCCCAGGGCAGCACATATCATCTCCTATTCACCCGCACACCTGGGGGTCAGTGATTTCAATCAGCACTTAGCTCCAGTAGCAGCTCACCCTGTGTGTGCTGCTACCAAGCAGAAAATACAATCTCCCATATGCTGTGTCTCAGTCAGGGGACACATCGAGGTCGCATCACCACAACATGATAGGTGTAAAGCAGGTGGGAGATTCCAAATGGAGGAGGCGGCGATGAAGAAAGAATAATACCGCCCAGTGGGGCGTGTGCTGCTGCATGGAGGAGGGCAGAATGGAGCCTGGCGCCGCCTTTTCAGTCCCCAGCCTCAAGGACTTCTGTAAGTTATAAGTTATTTTTCTGCAGTTTTATAGGGCGGATTTAGCTCAGAGAGGGATAGATAGGGAGCTGCTAGGAAGGTGCAGGGACAGGTAGTGATAGAGTAGGGGCTTAGATCCAGGTGACAGGTTCCCTTTAAACTGTGAAACATGTGGGTGACAGCATCATATTGTGGTGTTGCTTTTCTACAGAAGGGACTGGTGCACTTCACAAAATAGATGGCATTATGAGGAAAGAAGATTATATATGGCAATACTGAAGCAACATCTCAAGACATCAGCCAGGATATTAAGGCTTGGGTGGAAATGGGTCTTCCAAATGAACAATGACCCAAAGCATACTGTCAAACTGGTTACAAAGTGGCTTATGGATAAAAGTTCAATGTTTTGGAGTGGCCTTCACAAAGCTGAAAATGTAGGTGCGAGCAAGGTGACCTACAAACATGGCTCAGTTACACCAGTTCTGTCAGGAATAATGGGCCCAAATTCCTTCCAACTATCGTGAGAATCTTGTGGAACGATAACCAAAACATTTGATCCAAATCATACAGTTTAATGGCAAGGGTATGAAATGCTAATAAAATGTATTTAAACTTGTGACTTTGCAGAAAGTATTAAAATGCCTTAAAACATTATCTCTCTCCTATTTTTCTGCTAATTGGCAATTGAAAATTGGTAATCCATGAAGCTGATAACTGGGCCAATTTAGTGTGGTGGAGCATAAAAGTTAATGGAGCGGTTGCATAAGGCTTGAGGGCCCCTTGCACAATGGATTCGTACAGGTCACTGACCCACCTGAATATGATTTCTTATAGTAATCTGTGAAGCTGATACTTGTGCCACCTGAGTGTGGCGTAGCCTAAAATTTATTGGAGCGTTTGCATGAGGTTGAAGGGCACCATGCCCAACAGTCCTACACCTCTCACTCATTCCCCTGTCCCTATTCTATATTTAACCTTGAAATTCTAGGCCTGGCACTCTTCCAGACTCTGTGTGATACATGCAGGCTGGACCATTCTACAAGTTTTATTCTGTGTCAATAGATGCCACTTTCATGGTATCTGGCCCTAATTTTTTGAACTGTGGACATTATTTGAGGTCTCCTTCTTGTTTGTTTCCTGAATTTAGCAGAGCTCTCTGAGCACATTACCTACTCCTGACACTCCTGCATTTCTTTCTGAATATTGAATGTTGAAATGCTAGCCCAGGCCTCCTACCTTGCTGCCACTGTGGCCCAATACAAAATCTATAAAATGGATGCTACTTTGCTGTGGCGTGACAAGTAGGGATTCATCTTGGCATCTCTTTGCTGTGTGGTGCATCAATTGAGCAGGGCTCTCTGAGTGACATGGCTACACCTGTCACTTATCCTCCTTTTTCTCCATGTTGAACCTTGAAATCCTGAAACCAGGCACTCTATCTTGGATCATTAATGAGCATTTCTAAAATGTAGAAAAGTGCTGCCACTTTTCCCTGTGACTCATCTATCTGTCAATTCTTACAGAATTTCACCCACCTCTGAAATTTAAGTGAATGTAAGCCACCTCCTATTTTAACTGATTTTGAAAAGTGTGCATGCTGGCACAGAACATGTCTCAGGAACCCAAGCTATGCCATGATACTATTTGTACGTCATGTGATGTGCTAGGAAAAAGCGCAAGATTTCAAACACAGGCACTGAGATGCCGGTGTTTAAGATGCGCTCGGGTTCCGTCACCATAAAGATGAATTGTCAGCGCTGAAGCAGCATTATCATGCCGGTAACACTACGTCAAGACTCCCAAATTCTATGATTTTAACGGAACCCCCCCAGCCTAAAACTGATTTAGGAAGTAAAGTAGATTAGATCCCAAGAAACAGCGATGCAGTTTAGCTGTCTTTTTTGTCTTCTTTGGTTTACATCACTCATTGGATGTGCAAGTATTCTTAAATTAGGTTTCCCTATCTTCCTTCTGTATTTCATTACATATTTATATATTTGAAACAAGTGAAAGTACTGTATTAATCTACCAAATAAATTCAGCATTTATGTGTTGAAATGATCTTTATCATCTGGTTGCAATAACTGTAATATTGAAACAGACATGACAGAATATTGGATATAGTTGTGCCAAAGTAATATAATTCTCAACAAGTGGTTTTATGGTACTCACGCTGTGCCAAATGCACAGTGGGAATGTGAATGGTTTCATTTCTCCTCATTTGAATGTTCAATATGCTGCCTAAAAAAGAAAAATGAAAAATAAAACTTTGGGGAAAATTATGTATTTGTACCAGTCTTTATATAAAACATTGAGTTAGGGCTGCCAAGTTTATGAAGCCACTGGGGCACCTTTTTTTTAACATACTCAAAAAAAGATATAGTTATATTAGCCCCCTAAATGATGACTATAGTAATTTAATGGTAAAGG
This sequence comes from Allobates femoralis, assembly GCA_033576535.1. Classification (NCBI taxonomy): domain Eukaryota; kingdom Metazoa; phylum Chordata; class Amphibia; order Anura; family Aromobatidae; genus Allobates; species Allobates femoralis. The sequence goes on from JARQOC010000005.1 coordinate 247,261,155, forward strand.
ACAAAGAGAAGGAGAGATATTAACCCCTTAACGACCACTGATATGTGTTAAAACAGCGGCAGTTAAGGATTCCTATTTCTTACAGCCTTTTTAAAAAGGCAGTAAGGAATAAGTGTATAGTGCCCCCTAGTATCGGAAAATCTCCGGGGTTTTAGCTAGAGGGGGTAGCTAAGATTCGGAAGATCTTGATCTAGGCTGCTATTTCTGTATAACGATGATCACGTTAAAATAAACAGCAGTAAAAAAATGATCTCTCTCCCATCTGACGTGATCGAACATGTCAGATGAGAGGGAATTGTGCTCCCCTGGTCTCCGTGGTCTCACCTGTGGCCCGCTTCTCTTCTTCATCTGTCAAAATGGTGAACACCTGTGTAGAGCCATTTTAAAGCTGCCAACTGCGGACTGCAAGCTGCAGCTGTCTGCTTTTCCCCAGCTGGCTATCTAAAATGCAGGGGACTCCACATCATTTTATCTAATGAATTATTTATTTTTTGACTAAACACCCTTTAGTGCCACATGAAAGCCACGAAAGGGTGCAAGCTTAGAATATGTAGGTGGGTAGGACATTATATAGCTGTTTGACATATATCTATCTATCTAGCAAAAGAAACAGGCAGCACATCCAAAAATTAAGAAAAATGGACACCCTTCAATTCAGCCCTCAGTGGTACAATGTTTCGACCTCCCCAGGTCTTTGTCATGTGCTTGACAAAGACCTGGTGGGGTTGAAACATTGCACCATGGAAGGCTGAATTAAAGGGTGTCCATTTTTCTTAATTTTTGGATGTGCTATTTATCTATTTATCCATCTATCTCTTTCACCCATTACTGGAGTGCTGCCTGTTTTTGGGAGGTATCTATCTATCAATTTATCTATTTATCCTATCTACTAATATATGTACTGTATTTTTCGCTTCATAAGATGCACTGGATCATAAAACACCCCCCCCAAATTTGCTGAAGGAAAAGAGATTTTTTTAAAATCTTAAATATCAGTCTTATAATGCCAATGTCCATCTTACAATGAGTATATATGTCCCTCATCCTGGTACATGACCACCATCCTGGTATATGTGTCCCACATCCTGATATATATGGTCCCAATACTGGTATATTTGTCTCCATTCTGGTATATATAGTCCCCCATCCTGGAATATGTGCCCCTCCTGATATATATGGTCCCCATCCTGGTATATATGTTACACTTTCTAATATATGTTCTCCCTCCTGATATATATGTTGCCATCCTGGTACATATTCCGCCTTTCTTGTACATAGCACTCCATGGATTACCGAGGGGGGAGTTGCAGGGGTAGAGCAGGGATGCATGAGGTGATTTCATGGGTCTGTGGAGGGTGGAGACAAAGCCCAGAGCTGCAGGGAGGTCATGGCAGTGTCCAGTCAGCACGCCATTATCCATGTCCCAGCATGCATAGCCGAGCTGCAATTCATGGTCTAGTGTCCACACTTTCACAAAATGGCTGCGGAGGCGGCGCATACGCAAACCACGATATGCAGTCATTTTGTGCAAGTCTGGACACTAGAGCATGAATTGCAGCTATGCAATGCATGCTGGGACATAATGGCGGCGCCCATCGGATGCTGCCATGACCCCCCCGCAGCTCTGGGATTTGTATCCACTCTCCATAGACCTGTGAAACTGCCTTATGCACCTCTGCTCAACCCCTTCAGCCACCCTCCCTTGGTAAGATCTTTTTTTTAAAGATTCAGATTTTAAGATGAAACCCCGTTTTCCCCCAATTTGGGGGAAAAAAGTGTGTTTTATAATCCAAAAAAATACAATAGCTATCCTTAGCTATTTAAAGTAGGGCAAAGATTATGTTAAAAACGCATTGCGCGTGCTGTCACTGTGCTGTCCATATGCAGTCCGTGTGCTGCACGTTTTCTAGCACTCATGACTTTTATTGGCGAGGTACGCAGCCACTTGCGACATGGTGTGATTTTCCCTGCACTCACAATTTTGACCAGGAAAACTAGCAGATATGCTCTGATCTATTGGTTAACATTAATGCCAGTGCAATGCGATATTTTCTCATGTTGCACTCTCAGATTTTAAAAGCAGATATGAGTGAACCCTAAAAGTGAGAATTGTGGTGCTAAAGCAACCCTTTTTTGTGGGAAAAAAAAGGAAAATTTTCAATATGATGACTTATTGTTATCAAATTCTTTGAAGTACCTGTGGGTTCAAAATGCTCAGTATACCCCTGGATAAAATCCTTGAGGGGGTCTAGTTTTCAAAATGGGGTCATATGTGGGAGGTTTTCTTGTATAGGTACTTAGGGACCTTGCAAGTGTGACATGGGGCCCCAAACTATTTTAGATTTTTCCCAAAACTTAAATATTGTTCCTTTCTCTCTGAGCCCCCTCATTTGCACAAACAAAAAATTTTTTGACTACATGTAGAGTTCGACACACTCAAAAGGAAGGGTTAAAAAACTGGGGGGCCACTTTTTGTTGTTGCCTCTATTTAAAAATGAGAAATTTGGTACTAAAATTAAAACTTTTGAGAAAAAAAGAAAATTTCCCATAAAGATGACCTATTGTTTCCAAAATTTTGTAAAGTACCTTCGGTTTCAAAATTTCACTCTTTCCTCCAGATATAATCCATGGAAGGTCCCAGTTTCCCAAAAAACGGGACACTTGTGGGGGGGTTTTGATGTTTTGGGACCTTGGAAAACCCTGCAAATGTGAAATTTCTTTTTAGTTCCCTTGGGATCCCCATTATCTCTTTAGCCAAATCTGTGTTTTAAAAATCTAATTGGGACCCCTTCCCATTCGAAACCCCCTCCAGTTTTTCCAAAGGAGGTTTTTGACCACATATATGATACAACAGGGCCCC
>JARQOC010000005.1:247264114-247364906 GCA_033576535.1 Allobates femoralis
TATTTCACAAACGTGGCAGCTTCGGTTCTGATTCAGTACACCTGAGCAAAGTTCCCCAAAATAATGGCGAACATGGATTTGTTCAGTGAGTGATCGGATAAAAAAAGCATTACTGCATTTAAGTGAAGCTTTTCTCCTACCTTCTGACAGTGTAGGATAGCTGGCAAGATGCCCTTGATGAGAGGAGAGGGTGTTAGGAGGTCGGAGAAGCGTAAGACTCCATTTCTTTCCTCCACACTTTCTGCCAGCAGCCAATCAGGGTGCTTAACACATCCACAAGTTGAAGACACGAGGTCTTGTGTCATTGGCTGGCTTGTTTCATTGGCTGCCAAAGTTGCATGTCCCTAGGGATATAAGAAATGGCCTTTTGCCGTCGTCACCATTTTGAGAGTGTTACTGCTAGGGCCAGTGCTGCTGCAGCTCCATGCTGCTCCATCCATGTTACTGTGGTGCCCCATTGGTCGGGACGCCAAGGAGGGGTATTGCACCTAACGCAGTCAGTGTGGTATCCCTGTGACCAGAGGCTTGGGATGTTAATCTGGGGCCCTCATCACACGCATTCACACACCTAGAGCCAGGGGATGAATTGGTTAACCCATTACTAAGGAACCGATCCCGGTGGGCGGAGTTTAGGTGGGTAGTGAAGAGTGGGAAGAGGAGTTAGCCAGATCATGAGGAGAGCTGAGGAAAAGAGTAGTGCAATGGAGGGCACCTAAAGAGAGGTGGCCCAGACAGAAGGGGGATCCCCGGGTGTTAGTTAACACCCTAATCTGGACCGGTACAATACCCGGCCCAGAGGGACCCAATCCAACAACGGAGGACTGACTCCGAGAGCGGTGCAACAGTTCAGCCCTGAGCCGCCAAACCGGAAGGACAAGAGTTGCCCTAGGGAGTCGCGACTAATCCCTGCATAAACCCTTGTGTTGAATAAAGGAACCCCACAACTAGGAAGACTCAGTCAGGATCCGTGGGGACCAGCAAAGGGCTCTGTGCAGGCAAGCGCTAGGAAGGTACAGGAGCAGAGAGCGCAGGACGAGGACAGTGGGGTGAACTGGCAGGAACACCACTGAGGGCCTTACGGAGACATCCCATCCTTTGTTGACTACCCAGACCAGCTACCTGTGACTGTGTAATACCTGAATGCTGCCTAATGTTACCAGTAAACCCGTGCAGAGCCTAAACAGTGTATCGTGTCTCATTTACGTCTTGCCGGAGGAACTACATTCCAGTCTCCTCTGCATAGACTGCATCGGCGTCCTGCCTGCAGAGCAGCCTTCCTGTTTGAGTTCTCCATCTCCATCACTGCCCCGGTGACTCTGTTTCACCTACGGGGAGCGTTATCATCTGGCTGCAGCATCACCATCCCAGGAGGTCTGAAAGCAGCGCTGGTATCATTACCAGGTACAGTAGGTGACGTCACGAACATTGTGCTTTATTCTTTTATTTCATTTTTACACATTTTTCAGAGACCACTAGGGCCACGGGCCGGGGCACCGGCCACCAGTCACAGTGCCGTTAATCAGCTTTTCCCAGTCACACAGATTTAGGAATTCCACTTGTTCTCAGCATAAAATGCCTATGTCTGAATGGACACTCTCACCCTCCTATTCTGCTTAGAACGTAATGAAGTAGCTTTCTAATTGTGTAATGACCCACCCCAGGGCCCTTGGGTACTCGGAAAGGAGCTGGAGAGTAAGAACTATGACACCTGGAGCTCCACCGCGCTTCCCGATTTGGGCATCATTGCAATGAGGTGTGAATCCAGTCCTGGATTCCGATGCAAGCTGCGGACCTGAAGAGTTAGTCCCGGCAGTCAGGTGACTTTCACCCTACAGCATCCTTGCCCAGGAGCAGCACATGTCAGACTGCTAATGATTTGGCTGTATGCCAGGCAACATTCCAGCCGCAGCTGGTGTCGCAGTTTCAGTTCATGAATTCCATTCCCCATGAACATCAGGGCCAGGACCTTTATGAGGAGCCCGAGGAAGAGGAGCCCTTATAAGGCAATGTGTCCCAGCTGTATGGATCACCCTCACAATCTCCAAAGGCATTTAACTGGGGGCAATGCCATGTGGGAACCACTACCCCCTCCTAGCCCCTATTCAACAAGGCATCAACCATCTCGTTCTCCTATATCAATCGTTGAGGAGATTCAGCATGCAGATGCGATCGTCTGGGACTGGCTACATGGGCCTAAGGCTAATGACTTCCTCGACCAATACACGAATGAAAAGATGGTTGCATTCAAAAAGGATAAGGGGTATGGGTTCCTAGTTGAACTTGGCACTAAACATTGGTGCTATGTCAACCGCGCCACGCTGCAGTGTGATGATCCTACCCAAAAAGTATGCTCCATCTATGTTGGGGATGTGTTCACATTCATGAAGGTTTGGGGCATAAAGGGGTGGTGCGGTTGGCGTACACCGGGTTGACACCGCCACCCAATTTTAGAAGTGGCAGGAGACTGACCTGGAGAGAAGTTGGCGTCGGGTGTCGCCAAAGTGTCTTTTGGTTTGCCATCCAGATGCACCCAAAGGCACAGGGCATGGACATATTCCCAAAGATGGTCCTGATCCTGTCTCTCCTAGAGGGTGTGGTTGTCCCCTAGTTCCTCCATCATCCTCTCCAGCTGTGGCAATCATGGATAGTGCTGGGGGGCAGACAGAGCCGGTTTTAGACAAAGTTGGGTCCTGGGCACAAGTAAAAAGTGGGGCCTCATCTGCTAACAAATTGCACCATCAAACACAAACATTTGAGTTGTATTTACTGAAACTGATTTCAGACCTTTAAATGAGCGCCATCGGCTATAGTAATGTCATCCTGCGCTTGTGTACCAGCTCCTCACACAGGCTGAGAAAGATCATTAGGGATAGGATGATCACTAATTAATGGGGATAGGACGATCACAAATAGATCATCGGGGATAGGAAGATCACTGATAGATCAAAGGGGTTTGAACAGTCACTAATAAATCATTGTGTCCCCATACAGATCGTGTTATCAGCAGCACTTCTCCTGTTTACACCAGGTGATGTGCTGCCGAGAACAATGGTCCTGATTTATTAAGACACGCTGTGCATGGCTATTCTTAATTAATGAACCTGCTGGAGTAATTTTCACCCACTTAATGTGTATGTTCTGTGTATATACGTGTGTATATGTGTACATTTGTGTTGGATGCTCACGGGGCTTGTACATTTCCTAATTAATGAAGTGGGTGAATATTACTCCAGCAGCTTCATTTATTAAAGGAAATTTCCACTATTAGAACAAGCCCTTCTTATATCACTTGTTTCCCACAGTTAAAATAACACTCTATTCTCACCTCCTGTGCTGACTATATACGACACACCAATATACACTATGTAGTACAAACCAGTACTACACATCAGTATACACTATATACTACACACAACTAATATATATTTATACAGCGCTGGACTGGAGAACCTTGGGCCCACCAGAGACAATCATTCTTGGGGACGACCATGATGCTACATCTTCAATATGATAATAATAGAAGAACACCAATTGTATAGCAAAATGTGCAAATATTTTTTTGTAATATACGGTCATACAAAATGGGCCCAATTTATGAAAAATTAGCGTTCTTCACGCCAATTTTGATGAGGTGGCATGCTGAGGTCAGATCTCCCTGGCTTATGAAGAGATATACAACTCTTCATGAATCTGCAGCATCTGAAGAGTGTCATTGCCGAAAAGTCTTGCTGATTGATAGCCAGATCCCCACAGTTAGGTATCAGGGAGCTGTCTGTCAATCTGAATGACATCAGCAGTTATGCTCCCCTTAGGCTAGGGTCACACATAAGCCCTTGGTCCGTTTTTGGCTTCATTTTTGGCATTTTTTTTTTCTAAGTCCAAAAACTGATAGAAAAACGGATTGGATGTAATAAACACCCTGTCCGTTTTTTTCTGCACTTAAAAACATTGCTATGTACGTTTTGAGCCAAAAACGTTGCTAGCAACGTTTTTGGGGTCCGTTTTACAAAAAAAAAAAAAAAATAATTATTTTTTTTTTAACATGGGCCCTATGGAAAAACGGATCCGTTTTTTTGGGGTGCCTTAAAAAAACGGATCCTTTTTTGAGAATTTTGGTCAAAAAATGACTAAGTCCAAAAACGTTCAGGGGTGTAGGAGGCTCAAAAAGCACCCCCAAAATAACGGATTGGTCATGGAAATCACTTCCAAAAACGGATTTCTATGTGTGACCCCAGCCTGACAGAGCAAAGTGGAAATGAAGGAGCTGCTCAGTCAATGTGATTTCACTGGCATCAGGAGAATCGTCATCAGAAGACATATACTACACCACACAGGAGATCTGACAGATCCTCTATATAGTACACCACACAGGAGAGATGACAGATCCTCTATATAGTACACCGCACAGGAGAGCCGACAGATCCTCTATATACTACTCCACACAGGAGAGCCAACAGCTCCTCTATATACTACACCATACAGGAGAGCCGACAGCTCCTCTATATACTACACTACACAGGAGAGCTGACAGATCCTCTATATAGTACACCACACAGGAGAGCTGACAGATCCTCTATATAGCACACCGCACAGGAGAGCTGACAGATCCTCTATATAGTACACCGCACAGGAGAGCTGACAGCTCCTCTATATAGTACACCACACAGGAGAGCTGACAGATCCTCTATATAGTACACCGCACAGGAGAGCTGACAGATCCTCTATATAGTACACCACACAGGAGAGCTGACAGCTCCTCTATATACTACACCACACAGGAGAGCTGACAGATCCTCTGTATAGTACACCGCACAGGAGACCCGACAACTCCTCTATATACTACACCACACAGGAGAGCTGACAGCTCCTCTATATACTACGCCACACAGGAGAGATGACAGATCGTCTATATACTACACCGCACAGGAGAGATGACAGCTTCTCTATATACTACACCACACAGGAGAGATGACCGATCCTCTATATACTAAATCGCACAGGAGAGACGACAGATGCTCTATATACTACTCCACACAGGAGAGACTTCAGATCCTCTATATACTACACCACACAGGAGAGACGACAGCTCCTCTATATAGTACACCATACAGGAGAGCTGACAGATCCTCTATATACTACACCGCACAGGAGAGCTGATAGCTTCTCTATATAGTACACCGCCCAGGAGAGATGACAGCTCCTCTATATACTACACCACACAGGAGAGCCAACAGATCCTCTATATACTACACCACACAGGAGAGCTGACAGCTCCCCTATATACTACACCACACAGGAGAGCCGACAAATGATAGATACATAGATTAGAGATAGATAGAGCGATAGATGATTATAGATAGATGATGATAGATTCATAGCAGATAGTACACACACACAGAGCTCTGCTATGCTCATATTATGCATAGTGTTATTTCCTATCTGTTGGAAAATTAGGTGTACATGGTGTGTGCACAGCAGAGAGGTGTTTGCAATGTGTAATAGCTTTCTTCTCATTATCAGGCAGCTCTGCACACCCTAGCTCAGCACTCAGCAGGCAGCATGTTCCTCCTTCACATTTTCCCCCCAGTGCCTGTGCTCAGGGTGATGTAGCAGTGCTGGCACCCCTCCCCCACCCACCCTCCAGGGATAGCAATGTATAGAGCATGGGTCCCCAACCTTTTTTGCATCGGGGACCGGCTTCATGCAAGACCATTTTTCCGGGGCCCGGCGGGGCTGGGCTTTGAACTTATGGGGTGGGGCTATGAAGAAGGGGTGGGGTTTAGTACCCTGTTTACCCCGAAAGATGCATTACATCTTATTTTCAGGGGATGTCTTATTTTTCTATACCCCAATATGGTATCCCCATCATCCCCTTGCAGCCCACAATATCCCTATCAACCCAATGCAGCCCGCAATATCGCTTAACAGCCCTCCATGTAATATAATGCAGCCTCACAGCCCTCCATATAGTATAATGCAGCATTACAGCCCTCCACATACTATAATGCAGCCTCATAGCCCTCCATATAATATAATGCAGCATCACAGCCCTCCACATAGTATAATGCAGCCTCACAGCCCTCCATATAGTACAATGCAGCATCACAGCCCTCCACATAGTATAATGCAGCCTCACAGCCCTCCATATAGTATAATGCAGTATCACAGCCCTCCATAAAATATAATACAGCCTCATATCCATTCATACAATATAATGCAGTGTCATATCCCTCCATATAGCATACATTTTCCCCACACACACACACTGCCCCATGCATAACCCCACACACACACACACTGCTCTTGTATAATCCCCACACAGGCATACTGCCCCCTGTACAATCCCCCCACATACTGACCCCTGAATACTCCCCACACAGTCATTGCCCCTTGTATAACCCCCCCACATGCACACAGTCATGCCCACACACACATTGACCCCTGAATACCCCCCACACTCAGCCATTGCCCCTTGTATAACCCCCCCACACACACAGTCATTGCCCACACACACATTAACCCTTGAATACCCCCCACACTCAGCCATTGCCCCTTGTATAACCCCCCCACACACACGCAGTCATTGCCCACACACACATTAACCCTTGAATACACCCACACTCAGCCATTGCCCCTTGTATAACCCCCCCACACACACAGTCATTGCCCACACACACATTAACCCTTGAATACCCCCACATTCAGCCATTGCCCCTTGTATAACCCCCCCATACACACACACAGTCATTGCCCACACACACATTAACCCTTGAATACCCCCACACTCAGCCATTGCCCCTTGTATAACCCCCCCATACGCACACACACAGTCATTGCCCACACACACATTGACCCCTGAATACCCCCACACTCAGCCATTGCCCCTTGTATAAACCACCCACACACACAGTCATTGCCCACACACACATTGACCCCTGAATACGCCCCTCACTCAGTCATTGCCCGTACACAGAGAGAGCGGCTCTTCAGATGAAGCGCACCTCTGGTGCAGGTAGTACAAGCAGCTGACTCTGAGGCAGAGACGTGGCCGGAGTTTTTTCATATCTCGCGCTATTTCCAAGCGCGTCACGTGATGCGCTTGGAAATAGCGCAAGATTTGAAATTCCAGGCAGGTCTCTGCCTCCGCTGCTTAGTTATACGAGCGAAGCAGTTGGCCAATCAGGGCATGGCTACTGCACTGATTGGCCGACAGCTCCCCTCGTATAACTAAGCAGCTGAGGCAGAGACCTCAGCAGTGTAATGCCGCAGGTGACGGGCGCGGTGGGCGGGGACATAAGAAGGGGGGGCGCGGACCGGCACAAAGACCCCCATGGCCCGGTCCTGGGCCGCGGACCGTGGTTGGGGACCCCTGGTATAGAGTACTAATATAAAGCTACAGTGTAGTGCTCCAGCAGCTTTTCCTGTATCTGGCTCTGTGGAGCAGCCGAGGGAATGCTGCTTCCTTATTCAAACCTTTTATTTGTGTACAGGGTGCCCTCACTCTCTCTTTTCTGAGAGCCCACTCCAATAAAGTGTCACCCCCACTGACCCTGCAGACACTGGGGGACCTCATTCTGAATATCGATAATAATAGTGGAGCCAATGTAACTTACTTTGGCCCAGAGAGTGATGCAGGAGGGAGAAGTGGATTCCCTCTGTTCGTCATAGCGCCAGTAAATGAAGGGAAGAGGCAGGGGCTCAACCAATCACAGCACAGCTCACTGGCACTCCACCAATCACAGCACAGCTCCCTGCCTGAGCTGTGCTACTAATCCAAGGTACAGAGTGCAGTCAAAACTAACACTGATTGGCTGTAGTTTAACCAATCAGTGTTAGGCTGAGCTGCAGCATCGTCCTCCTGTAATACAGAAGACTGGAACAGTGCAGAGCAGTGATACCATGGTAACAGCTGATCGGAACAACAGTGTTCCTGTCAGCACACAGAGTGAGCGGCAGGAAGCCACAGATGGTGGTGATATTCAGTGCACACTGCTCTCAGGGAAGGAGAGCGGGGAAGAGCCGATAAACCTGCAACAACATTATTAGTGTAGGACCCTGCTGGGGCCCTTCAGAGGATGGGGGCCCTGGGCAAGTGCCCTGTATGCCCCCCTAATCCCGGCACCCTGGGGGCAGGCGGTGGCAGAAAATGCACAGAGATGAGTAGCCCCGGAGACCCCTCTAGATTGTCCAGCAGCAGAATACCTTCCTAAACCATGCTCAACATCAAGAGCATGAATGAAAATGCAAATAAACATGCCCAGTGGATCTTCTAAAGGCATGTCGGTGGGTCAGTGACACAGCGACTGGTCCTTTACATGGCATTGACTTTTGGGACCTGTTTTATTTCCAGTTTTTCGTTCTCCTTCATCCAGCCATGTTTTTGTTAGTTATGTGAATGTACTATGTATATTGTTAAGTTTTTATGTTTGAGACTTACAGTCTGTGTGTACATAGTAAAGTTTTTTGAGTTCACTCCTTGTTTGCTGGACTGTTTCTCCAAGTAGGTGCTTTTAAACTGCCCTACAGAGACTCGTGAACAAGCCGCAGGCCTCTGGACTGTGGTTGTGAGGAATGGGACTGCAAGACACTACACCTACTCCAGTAGAACAGGACTGGCCAAGTGCAGTTGTGAAGGGCCGCAAACAGTGCATGTTTTAAAGCGAACCTGTCACCCCCCCTGGACATCAAAAGCTATAATAGCCACCTTTCCTAATACTCTGATTACTTGTTCACAGGCAGGAGTCACATCCCATGCTAAAATAGCAGGTATGTGCTCCAAACCCCTATTAACTCTCTATATTCAGCAATACTGCAACAATAGCCTTGATCCTTTTTTATATTATTTAGATTCTTATCTCAAGTGAAGTGTCTTATCTACATAAGACACACAACCCCACTCATTCCCTGAGCGGGACTGACCAACAGGTAGTAATCCCTAACAAGGCTTTAACCTTGCCTTTTTCTCCCACAACTGTCTTCCTTCAGCCGAAGGTTAAACACTAAAAAACATCACTTTTCCCTCTCAGGTCTTCCTAAAAACTGAAGTTCTTACACTTCACTACTTAAATCTACTATTCTTAGGACCTTAAGGTATTGATTTTACACATACTCCTCCTCCATGACACAATTAGTAGTCTTTTCTTTCCCCTGTGCACTATGTTCATTCCAGTATCTAACTTTCTTTGTGACCTTTGACTTCAATACACGTCCACCAATAATACGTTTTGCACTCTAGTATATTTCTTATAAAATACCTACACGTACACAAGCACTCTAGCTCACAATTAATCATAATTTTCATCTACATGGTCACCCCTCCATCACAAAAAACACGAGAAATTGGTTTTTTTTCCACCACTCACATCACATTACGCACATGGATCTTCCATTTATTTTTATTCTATATACAAAATTGTGATTTTTTGTTCTGTATATATATTGTAGCACAATCCTGACGAAGACCCGAAGGGTCGAAACGTTGATTGGATGTTTGTCCTCACTCTTGAAACAATAAAAAAACCACATTAAGCAAAACTCCAAGTTCCGGAATTTTTTTGATGTGCCAGGGATAAATATTGATAATCCTACGGTTTGATTTTCCCTTTGAGCACTCCACTCAGTGGTTGAGCTAGATTTTATATTTATATACGAGACTTTATTTATCAAGCTCCCACAGATCCTGGTTTAGTTCATGGCTTCTTTTGGCCTATTCTCATATAATGAGGAACAAACCAATGAAATTCTCTCAACAGTTAAGGAAACCGATAATTTTTTGAACATTTCCAATAAAGAAATTAAGTCTAGAGACTATGAAAAAGAACTAAAGAAATATTCTTCTCTAGAATTGCATGCGTATACATTGGCTCAATATACTAAAGCCAAACGCATCCCTAGAGGCTTACGAGTAGGATTACGACCAACACTGTTTCACGATAACGAGGAGTTTTGTCAGTTGTTTGAGAACATCCTTAATAAATGCTCCCTGGATCTTATGGTCCTAAGCATTAAGTTCATCCAAGAAGAATTGGTGAAGGTAAAGGAGCAAATCCTTAGCATTGAAAATCAACTCACAAACACCTTATCTCCGGCCGATCTAACATCTCTGAAAACCAGGACTGAAAAAATCATACAAGATTTTACCAACGATCTCAAAGGTAGAAAACGTTCTAAGTTCCTAAGAGACCAGGACGACTACTTGAAAAATCAAGTGTATAGATGGCGCTATACAACCCTCCCAGACCGTCCAAGAAACCGACAGGGTTCCTCCGGCTCCTCGGGCTCAGATGGGGGCCGAGGTCGTGGAAGAGGAGGACGGGGAAGACCACGCCAGCCTTTTTTAGACCCAAAACTGGCACCACCCAAACATACGCCGGCGCCATCTCGAGAGACAACAGACGACGACGACGAAGGGGGCATGGACGAGGACACCTTTGCAGAGAATCGGATGCACACCCGGTCTCAGGTAACGAAAACCTCGTTTTCAACATTTCATCCCACCTTCTCTCACCAGCAGAGATTTGGGTCCTTCAAAAGGGACTCTCCTTTTGTCCTACCCCTCTCTTCGACACCTTCAAGGTCCAACAGGAACTCAACAGATTTTACCGGACATTGAGATTGAAGGTACATTTCAGTAATCCGCCGGCCCCGATCATGACAGCTCCAACACCGACTGATACAGCAACACCCGAGATGGTGACTTTACAAGACCTGGGACTACGAAAAACTTCTAGTTTTCAACCACCAAAATCCTCACATCCGGTCGAAACATTTATTGGTTTAGTGAACGATTCTATAAATTCTGTCTGTAAAGGTATTAAAAGAGGTGATTTTCACCTCAGGCACAACACCACAAGAGAAGAAACAATGGCCCTACAAAGTCTTAAAAACAACAAACAAATTGTTATCAAACCTGCTGACAAAGGGGGTGCCATTGTCATTCAAGATAAAAAAGACTACCTTGCAGAGATTTACAAACAAATATCTGATAATAATACGTACATACCTCTTCGTAATGATCCTCTTTTAGGTATTAAATCTAAAATATCTGACCTAATCAAAAAACACGTCACTATGGGGAATATTGACCAAAAACTTGCAGACTACCTCCAGAATCAACATCCGATTACACCGGTAATTTATATTTTACCCAAAATCCATAAAAACCTCGAACACCCTCCAGGGAGACCGATAGTAGCTTCTACTGACTCCGTGTTATCCCCATTATCCATCACAGTAGAAAAGATTCTAAGCCCGCTAATTCCAAAAATAGAGTCGTTCATTCGTGACACCAAAGACTTTCTGAGCCATATCCACAGAATTACACCAGTACCATCTACGTGTATACTGACCACCTTGGATGTCAACAGCCTCTACACGAGCATTGATCACCAGCTCGGTTTGGAGGCTGTTGACTGGTTCCTCAGGAAACTGGAACCTAGCAATAAGTCAAAGAGAACATTTTGCTTGGACATGTTAGAGCTTGTCCTTACCAACAACTATTTTCTATTCGAGGATAAGTTCTACTTACAAAAACGGGGGACCGCTATGGGTGCTAACGTAGCACCCCCCTACGCAAACATATATATGGCTAAATTTGAGGTGGATCATGTATACAGCAACATACTCTTTCAGACACATGCTATGGTATGGTTAAGATATATTGATGATGTCTTTTGCATTTGGACGGGCACACTTGAAACCTTTAATGCTTTTGTAGTTGAGATCAACACCAAAACCCAAAACCTGACTTTCACATCACATACTGATAGAGACAAAATCAATTTCCTGGACACACTCATACTCAAAGACCCCAGTGGGTCCCTAAGCAGTGACCTTTACACAAAACCAACAGATCGCAATAGCCTGTTACACTGGACCAGTTGCCATCCCCGACACATGAAAATGTCGTTACCCAACTCACAACACCAAAGGGTTGACCGGATAGTGAGCAACGAAAAACATAGAACGACCAGACATGACGAAATGACTAAAAAATTCAAAGATAGGGGTTACCCATACGAGTTCTGCAATACCAGGTCAAAAACCGGTCAGGGAGTGCAAAAAACAGCCAGCGAGAGGATCAAATTCATCAACACCTATCACCCTTTTTCACCTCTTGTTAAGAAAGTAATATTACAACACTGGCCCCTACTTGGCAATGCATATCCCTTGATTTCAGAATTTAAAAATCCTCCTTTGATTTGCCATAAAAGGGCCCCCAATCTGAAACAACTACTTGTAAAGGCCGACGTGGGTTCTGCTATCGCTCCACTAAGACAGAAGACCCTGGGTACAACACGAAGAGGCACTTTCCCGTGTTTAGGTTGTGCACAATGTACAAATGTCACAAAAGGGGACTCATTCACGCACCCGAGGTCAGGAAAGAGATTCAATATTAATGGGTTTTACACGTGTGACTCCAGTTATGTAGTGTATCTGATCAAGTGCCCGTGCGGTCTCGGATATGTTGGGGAGACCACCCAGCATATCCGAGACCGTATAAGCAAACATAAGTCGACTATCAGGTGTCAGAACACTCTATTGCCAATACCAGCCAATTTCATCGAAAAAAAACACAATTTGAGTCAATTAAAATTCCAAGTGATCGATCAGGTACCCATTGCAAGACGGGGGGGTGACCGTATCCGGAGACTCAAGGAAAGAGAGTCTTACTGGATTCATCATTTAAATACACTGGACACTCAACAGGGAATTTGAATTGCTATATTAATTGACAAGTATCTCTAAAAAGATGTTTTGGTGGCCACATAGACTTTATTATACAATGTCCATATAGCTGTGATAAGTTATAATGACCCATTCTGACCTTTTGCAATATGTAAATAGGTCCCTTAGGATTCTGTGTAGTGGCATGAAGTATACTGTATATTTGATTTGTTTCTAATTGTTGTCCTTTCTATTGTAGAAATAACAAGATTTGTGACGTTTTCTCCATGAACTGGGCACCACCTCTGTATCTGCACCAACCTCTGTGGAAACATCGAAGTGTCACTCTATACTGTTTTTTCTGCCAAGCATGTCTCAGCCACTATTACATATAAACCATCACTCCAGTTCATTTCACATACCTACTACTAACCCATACCTTACTCCTACCTATATATCCCATACACAATGAAAAAAACGCTGTATACAACAACTGAAGCATTATAAATTCTCCTCTGCATTCTCCTTATAGCGTTTCCGCGCATGCGCCCCACTATTCTCCGGTGGCGCATGCGCAGTAGGTATGTCGCTCCTATGGACGTTTGTATCTTCAATAACATGGCGACCGCGCATGCGCGGTGGCAACGGATGATGCACATCCGGTCGGATGATGCGCTTCCGCGAATCAGCTGTTCCTCTGCCTCCACGAGTATTTAGAGCGGCAGAACGCCGCTCTACTCCACTCCTGGCTGGATCCCTCTACTGCCACAAGCGTTCCCAGCATCATCAGGTAACTGTGCCCCCTCTCTTTGTTATAATTACGATGACCCCATCCCTGGAACCTTTCCTAATACTCTGATTACTTGTTCACAGGCAGGAGTCACATCCCATGCTAAAATAGCAGGTATGTGCTCCAAACCCCTATTAACTCTCTATATTCAGCAATACTGCAACAATAGCCTTGATCCTTTTTTTATATTATTTAGATTCTTATCTCAAGTGAAGTGTCTTATCTACATAAGACACACAACCCCACTCATTCCCTGAGCGGGACTGACCAACAGGTAGTAATCCCTAACAAGGCTTTAACCTTGCCTTTTTCTCCCACAACTGTCTTCCTTCAGCCGAAGGTTAAACACTAAAAAACATCACTTTTCCCTCTCAGGTCTTCCTAAAAACTGAAGTTCTTACTCTTCACTACTTAAATCTAATATTATTAGGACCTTAAGGTATTGATTTTACACATACTCCTCCTCCATGACACAATTAGTAGTCTTTTCTTTCCCCTGTGCACTATGTTCATTCCAGTATCTAACTTTCTTTGTGACCTTTGACTTCAATACACGTCCACCAATAATACGTTTTGCACTCTAGTATATTTCTTATAAAATACCTACACGTACACAAGCACTCTAGCTCACAATTAATGATAATTTTCATCTACATGGTCACCCCTCCATCACAAAAAACACGAGAAATTGGGTTTTTTTTCCACCACTCACATCACATTACGCACATGGATCTTCCATTTATTTTTGTTCTATATACAAAATTGTGACTTTTTGTTCTGTATATATATTGTAGCACAATCCTGACGAAGACCCGAAGGGTCGAAACGTTGATTGGATGTTTGTCCTCACTCTTGAAACAATAAAAAAACCACATTAAGCAAAACTCCAAGTTCCGGAATTTTTTTGATGTGCCAGGGATAAATATTGATAAACCTGCAACAACATTATTAGTGTAGGACCCTGCTGGGGGCCCTTCAGAGGATGGGGGCCCTGGGCAAGTGCCCTGTATGCCCCCCTAATCCCGGCACCCTGGGGGCAGGCGGTGGCAGAAAATGCACAGAGATGAGTAGCCCCGGAGACCCCTCTAGATTGTCCAGCAGCAGAATACCTTCCTAAACCATGCTCAACATCAAGAGCATGAATGAAAATGCAAATAAACATGCCCAGTGGATCTTCTAAAGGCATGTCGGTGGGTCAGTGACACAGCGACTGGTCCTTTACATGGCATTGACTTTTGGGACCTGTTTTATTTCCAGTTTTTCGTTCTCCTTCATCCAGCCATGTTTTTGTTAGTTATGTGAATGTACTATGTATATTGTTAAGTTTTTATGTTTGAGACTTACAGTCTGTGTGTACATAGTAAAGTTTTTTGAGTTCACTCCTTGTTTGCTGGACTGTTTCTCCAAGTAGGTGCTTTTAAACTGCCCTACAGAGACTCGTGAACAAGCCGCAGGCCTCTGGACTGTGGTTGTGAGGAATGGGACTGCAAGACACTACACCTACTCCAGTAGAACAGGACTGGCCAAGTGCAGTTGTGAAGGGCCGCAAACAGTGCATGTTTTAAAGCGAACCTGTCACCCCCCCTGGACATCAAAAGCTATAATAGCCACCTTCTGCAGCACTAAGGCTGCATTCAGGGAAGGTGGCTATAGGCTTTTGATGCCCTATATACAGTTAAATATTCACTTATATAACTGCTTACAGTTTAGAAGACCTAAGACCGGGAGGCGGGGTTTCGCGCTCCTCCGACCCGCCCCCTCTTGTCAATCAGCCTGGTCGCCTGCTGCTGCCTCCCCTCACAGTCTAGCATGAACGCGCGCCTTCGTTCTCCTCTATGGCGCCGCGCATGCGCTGTGCGCCGGTTGTCCAGGAAGTCGTCGGGCTGCGCGCACAGCGCATGCGCGGTGCCATAGAGGAGAACGGATGCGCGCGTTCGTGCTAGACTGTGAGGGGAGACAGCAGCAGGCGACCAGGCTAATTGACAAGAGGGGGCGGGTCGGAGGAGCGCGAAACCCCGCCTCCCGGTCTTAGGTCTTCTAAACTGTAAGCAGTTATATAAGTGAATATTTAACTGTATATAGGGCATCAAAAGCCTATAGCCACCTTCCCTGAATGCAGCCTTAGTGCTGCAGAAGGTGGCTATTATAGCTTTTGATGTCCAGGGGGGGTGACAGGTTCGCTTTAAGGATTTCCCAGCATTGCAAAAGATGCTAAAATCATCCATCACATCCATGCAGGTGATGAAATGAGCACAAATTGAACAATGCAAAGGAAACCAGAAAACTTGCACTCTTTTCAGACCTTGAGGACTCTGTGAAAATAGCCAGGAGGCAAGAGGAATCCTTTACCACAACTGCGGCTCTCCCTGGACTCTCTCAGGCCCTGTGCCCACGGTGTGTTGCTTTTTTTACGTAGATTGACCATCGGCATCAAATCTGCTTCTCTATCCTCAGGCCAGCAAAGGGTAGGACAAGTCAGAAGTGCTGGGGTCACATTGCTTATTTGCTTCCTTGCAAATGATGTTCAGATTTCTTTTTTTTGCCCCAAATTCTGCAAGAAAAAAAAAACACATTGGCACAGCATTTCAGAACTCTCATAGACTTTGCTGGCTTCAGAATAGACATGTGTGGAGCCCACTGGGATGGGGTACTCGGTATCGGACCGGGGTTACTGCTGGGGAGATCACGGCGGTCTTGGTCCGGACCGTGTCCCGGGTTCCTCAAGTAAAAGGGAATATTTAAAGGGGAGATAGTTTGTCGTGATGCCACCCACGGGTTGTGATCATTAGAGGGACCACCGCTGCAGTGTGCTCCTGTCAGGAGGATGGATGGATGCTGCAGCAGGGTGGATGAGCCCGCCGTGGGCCAGGCTGCTCCTGACAGGGTAAAAGTGCAATATAGTTCTGCATACCTGGAATCAGACACGGGAGACTGAAGCAGGGTTCACTGGGTTTACTCACAAGTTCTTCACAGTTCGACTAGTTCACAACAGTTCAGTTCACAATTCAGTTAACTCCGGATACTTGAACCCTCTGCAGCCAGGCTGTCGCTCCCCTCACTCTCTCTATTAAACCTTTCCAGCTTGTTCTCTCTGTCCTTCCTAGTGGGTTGTATGGCGGCAACTCGGTCCCTTTTCTGTAGCTTCCCCCTATGTGTATGGGTGGTAAGCTGGGTCCTCTTGGCTGTTGCTGAGCCTCCAACCCTGTAGTAGGAACACGGATCTGGAATATGTGTTCCCCGCCGGTTTGTCTGGGGAGCCGGCGTGTTACAGCAGTCCCCCTCAGAGCCGACACTCTGGTTCTAGCCTAGCTTAGGTGTCCCTGTCTCTCAAGGGATCACTGGCTCTTACCAACCCGTGTGGCTTCCAGGTACAATCAGGGAAGCTTCTCCTCCTGCAGCCAGTCTAGCTTTCCCGTGGGCTGCAGGCTATAGACGAGCTTTCCCTCCATGGATCTGTGTCGCTGTGGACTCTGCATCTCCAGGGAGCCCTATCCCACCGGGGAGTGTCACTTTCTGTATTCTACTGTTCTCCGTCTTTGCATCTCAGCCTACTCCGGCCTACTGGCTAACTCCTTCCAGTGTTCCTCCTTTTGTTCTGGTCTACCACCTGACCTACATTCCCACCCACTTTCCTCTAACCCCACCACCCCTTGCCCGCCTAGAGTCCCGGGCTCCAGGTTGGGTGCTGTGCTCCTGTGGGTGTGTGTGCTGTGAGGGTGTTTGGTGCGCAAACTGTCTACCTTCTACCTGGCTGCAGTTCTCTATGTGGCCACCCTGGTCGCAGGGGCGCCATACATGCAGATTCTCAAATTCTGCTTCTAAAAAAGCAATATGGCGGGGCCACAGTGGGATTCACTGCTGCATGATGCAGAAATAAAATAAATAATGAGAAAAATGTTTTGGTCTCCACCCCATGTTTAATTGCCAACAAAGGTTAGGTCTATTTCACACATCCGTGCAAACATGCACATGTGAGGCTGTTTTTGGGGGCTGTGTGTCTGTGTGTCCGTGTGTCTGGCAACATGTGACATATGATTGGTCTTCGTGTGACATCTGGATAGCACAGCATGTCATTGTAAACTCACCTGTCTCCAGCACTGTCTGTCCCTCTTACTTCAGGAGCTGCTGCAGCTCACAGTTCAGTGAATATACATGAGCTTAATGAGCAGCCCCAGAAGTGAGAAGGAAAGGAGTTAGGTAAGTATAAAATTCTTTATTTTTACACTTAAGACTTTTTGCTACAGTCCGTGCACACGGACGTCACACGGATTTCCTGTGCCGTACGTTTTCTGCACAGACCCATTGACCTTAATGGATCTGTGGGTCCATGCTGCCGGTCAAAAGTGTCTATGCCACAAGGAGACGTGAAAATGTCCATCTACTATATAATTGTCTTATGTTCTCCGTCTGTCACGGAAATCTCGCGACAGACAGAGGCCGCTCATTGCCAATGAGCGCAGACTATGCAAATAGGCGCGAGAATTCAAAGTTCGAATTTTGCGCCTATTTGCAGCCCAGCGCACCGCTGGCACCAGGATACACGGTGGTCGCAGCGGCGGGTCTCCTCACAGCCCCCCGCACCTCCTGCCCCCGCGGCACCCCCGCTCTTCCTGCCCCCCTCCGCTCCTCGCGGCACCCCTCCCTCTGTCCCCCCTGCTCCCCACGGCCCCTCTGCTCCTCCTGTTCCCCCGTTCCTCATGCCCCCCGCTGCTCCTGTTCCCCCCATTTCTCATGCCCCCCCACTCCCCGCAGCCCCCTTGCTCCTCCTGTTCCCCCCGTTCCTCATGCCCCCTGCTCCCCGCGGCCCCCCCGCTCCTCCTGTTTCCCCCAGTCCTCATGCCCCCCAGCTCCCTGTGACCCCCTGCTCCTCCTGCCCCCCCCCCCGTTCCTCATGCTCCCCGCGGCCCCCCGCTCCTCCACGTTGATAATAAATATAAAAAAATCCTCAGTGAGGATACTCGCTCCACGTCCGTCTTCTAGGTCCTAAAGGGCTTCAGGACCTGTCGTTGCCTGGGAAACCGATCAGCTGATCGGTTTCCCAGGCAACGACAGGTCCTGCCAAGGGAGCTACAAGATGGAGGTGGAGCGAGCCGGCGGACGGGTGAGTGTCCTCACATCCTGCCCCCCACCTCCCCCGCCGGCACCATCCTGCCTCCCCCCGCCGGCACCATTCTGCCCCCCCCCGCAGGCACCATCCTGCCCCCCCCCCACGCCGGCTCCATCCTGTCCCCCCGCCGGCTCCATCCTGCCCCGCCCAGACGGCTCCATCCTGCCCCCCCGCCGGCTCCATCCTGCTCCCCCCGCCGGCTCCATCCTGCCCCCCCCGCCGCCACTATCCGTCCCCCCCTTCCGGGTCCATACTGCCCCCCCGCCAGCTCCATCCTGCCCCCCCCGCCGCCTGCTATACATGTACTGTAATGTACCGCCATATACCATAGAGCTTCTATACATGTACTGTAATATACCGCCATATACTATAGTACTGCTATACATATACTGTAATGTACCGCCATATACTATAGCGCTGCTATACATATACTGTAATGTACCGCCATATACTATAGCGCTGCTATACATGTACTGTAATGTACCGCCATATACTATAGTGCTGCTATACATGTGATGTAATGTACCACCATATACTATAGTGCTGCTAACGCCATATACTATAGTGTTGCTATACATGTGCTGTAATGTACTACTATATACCATAGTGCTGCTATATATATATATATATAACAAACAGAACAGCACCAGATATTACCAGACTTGTGCAGCGCTTTCTCAACACCGGTCAAGTGTCCATGTAAACAATACAAAAAAGGAAAAAGCAGCACCAAATAGATGTCAAGTGAACTTTTATTGCCAATGGCGTGGCACACCATTGCCAATAAAAGTTCACTTGACATCTATTTGGTGCTGCTTTTTCCTTTTTTGGATTATATATATATATATATATATATATATATATATATATATATATAACAAGAGAAAGAACAAGTTTGGTAGTAGCTGTGTGCTGCAAGGATCTTTTTCATATTATATAACCCTGCAGCTTTGCTAGCACCAGTTCACATTTGTCTTTGAGTGCTGTGCAGTTTTTTTTTTTCTTGTTATTTATCATATGGAGTTGCAGGATCCATGCTGCAATTTGCACCCTCATTACCTACAGGTGATGGAGGGTCTAGATGGTGTCTGCCCACTGAAAAGTGGGGGGGTGGACAAGGAGGGCAGGGATGTCAGATAGGACTCATCAGACCTGAAGTCACTTTGTCGCAGTTGATGAGCAAACAGACATTGGCCAATGTATGTACCAAGAACTTCAGAATTAAATAAAAAATTAGAGATTTTTGAGTTTTTTGAAAAAAACGTAAGTTTTTAAACTTTTTCCTCAAATATATATAGCTAGTAGCTTATGTACATCATTGGTAGTAGCTGTGTGCTGCAAGGATCTTTTTCATATATATATATATATATATATATATATATATATATATACAAAATAAGGGACTGCAGCACTCTTCTTTGTGAAACAACCGCCTTTATTCGGCCATCAGGTGGGTGGTGACAACGTTTCGGGATCCTGTCCCTTTCTCTAGCAGCTACACAATGTCATTGTATAGCTGCTAGAGAAAGGGACAGGATCCCGAAACGTTGTCACCACCCACCTGATGGCCGAATAAAGGCGGTTGTTTCACAAAGAAGAGTGCTGCAGTCCTTTATTTTGTATACTAATACAGCAAGGAGGAGAGGAGCTGTGACTGCTGAGCACCAAGGGGAGCTGTGCTGCACCAATATGCTAATATATATATATATATATATATATATAAAAATATATACAGTATATATGTAGTTCACTCACGTTGACTGAACAAGTTCTTTCAGTCACAGCATGTCAACTACATTCATATTCTAGAATACCCGATGCGTTAGAATCGGGCCACCATCTAGTAGTTTAATATTGGTCTCCATATGTCTGTGCCTATGGCATGTGTCAGCACAGACTGCACATGTACCAGAAGCACGGGTGTGTGAAAGAGGCCTTAAAGTAGGCAGCTGTAGGGTAGTATTCTCAGCGGGGTGAGGGCCCATCATTATAGTGCGCCCCCCCACGCTATAGAATAGCATCCCACAGCCGCATTCACATTAAACTCCAATTCCTGGTGCTTTACCTGCCTCTTCCAGATGCCATGTATTGGTGGCAAATTTGGTAATAAGAGGTTAATGGAAGTCTTGTATTGCCAGCTGGCAATAAACCCAAAATTTTTAATGTCTGGCCAATGTTACACCCGACAATTAGTAAATAGTAAAGAAGACACAACATAGAGAGAAAATGTTTTATTAGAAATAAAAACTGTGATGCGAGTCACTACAGTAATAACTAATCTCTGATGAGCAGAAAACAGACTGTAATAACAGAAAGTAAATATAATAATATTACTACTTACTGGTAATAAAGAGAGGTCAAAACTATTTGGGGTCAGGTCCAGGAAATGGCGCAGTAACAGCTGGGGATATCCAGAAGCGAAGTCAAATTCAAGCCTTAAGTCAGGAAATCAGAGGGACAAAATAGAATACAGAGGAACAGGTAGAAAGAGGAATGAGGTCACAAGCAGAGTGTCAAATCCAGGTAAGGTAACTAATCAGACAGGGTCTGGCTCAGAGCACAAATCGATCAATCCTACACCTCCAAATGCAAATGTACAATTGACATAGAATAAGGCAGCAAGCTTGCTTAAGTAGACTTATAATCAAGTGAGCTGGAATGCAGATGATCTGCAGCACAGAGCCAGCCCAGACTGATAATACCCACAACAACCTAGAAAAGGACAAAGGCAGTGTGGAGATCTTGACAAAAACACACACACATCTGGACTCAATCTTTATTAATACCAATTCTCAATCCTCTGAGACGTCTTCTTGATTGCAGGCTGTGTTGAAGAACACAACATCCTGTCACCACAGTCTCTGAACATTAATGAATGAAGCACCAGCTTTGGTCCAGTAAGCGCTGACTCCTGAGATCACCCAAGGACAGCTCAGGTAACCATGGTACCCGCTGTGGTTAACAGCCACCATGGTTACCTGAACGGTGACCTCACAAGTCACAACTTACTGGACCGGATCTGGCGGCTCATTCATTCAATGTTTAGAGGCTGCGGTGACAGGATGCAGTGTTCTTTAACACAGGCTGCTATCAAGCAGATGTTACAAAGGATCGAGGATGGATATGAAGGAGTAGTAAAGATGGAGTCCAAATATGTGTTTGTGTTATTTCTAATAAAATGTTTTGTCTCTGTGTTGTCTCTCCTTTACTATTTACTTAAATTCTTAATAGCTGAGTGTAACATTGGCCCTACATTAAGAATTTTGTGCTTAATGCCAGTTGGCAATAGAAAGCTGGCATTAACCCCTTATTAGTTTGCCACCGCTACACTGCGAGTGGAAGAGCCGTGTAAAGTGGCAGGCTTCTTATGAATTCACCAATTTCTGGGGCGGCTGTGGGATGCTATTTTATAGCATGGGAAGCCAATAACGATGGTCCCTCACCCCGCTGAGAATACTAGCCCTCAGCTTCCTTCAAAGACCTATGCAATTTTTATTCCATTTTTTTTCGGGGACACGCTATGATGCCAGGCTGGTTGTCATACACTAATGTGTATGACAGGGGTGGGGATCTCCTTAGTATTACACAGGTGATAATTGAATCACATGCACTGGTGATGATTCCAACCCCTGTGCAATACTTAGGAAATCATGAAAACAAGACTTTTTGGCAGCCCTTGAGGCCTGGAGTTCCCCACCCCAGGTGTATGACAACCAAGCACAGACAGATTGTCTAAATGCAGTCTGATGGCAACAGCCAGTCACAGATGCTCTCACAAACCATGAGCATCTGTGATTGACTGTTGCTGGTCAATGAAGTGAATATGCATGAAGATTCATGGGCGGGACCAGAACTACGGTAAATGAGAGGGAGAGCGGACCCACAAGCAAGCAACAGGAGACTGGTAAGATGATCTGTTTGTGTGTGTTTGGCAGCTTTTGGGCACCTTTGAAGGTGTTTTCTATGTGTTTCATTGCCATTGATTTGAATGGTTTTCGGTCCATCAAACATTTTTCGAACACGCCACATTCAGCTAACAAATCTGAATTTATACACTCTGGTGTTTGCTCATCCCTATTCTCTAACCTTATGAAGAGTGATTTCGTACACTTCCTTGTGTGCGAAATATTTTAACCATATTATTAAAATATTTAATACTAAAATATATAAAAATATTTTAAGCATAGGCTAGGGTCACATTGGCGTTTTTTGTTTTAAATCCTGATCCGGTTTTGAGCTTTAAAAAAGCTCAAAACCGGACCAGGAAACGCTCCTGATGGAAGCCGATGCAAAACACCGGATGGCTTCACAAGCCATCCGGTGGCCGGATCCGGCACTGCTGCCTGCGTTTAAAATCATGCAGGCAGCAGTTTTCGCAGCGTTTCTGGGACCGCACTGCGGTCACCGGATGGCTCAGGATGTGTAATCCTGAGCCATCCGGTAACTGCAGAGTGTGCGGATCCCGGCTATTGACGGGACCCGCAACCGTAATAAAGAGTGAAATTGCTGACCTAAATGACTGATAGAGGTCTGTAGGGGGCTTAGACCCCCCTACAGACCGGGCTCCCACTTCCATAGTGTTCTTCACCAATTTCGCACCGGGCACGGGCTCCTCGGAGCTGCGTGCATGTCAACCAAGGTGCCCCCCCCCCCCATCACTATACAGGGGTGCATAGACCCCTCTAATACAATTATGCTTACATTGATGTGTTTTACACAAAGAATAATCACAATTGCATTGTTAATTATATATTTACATGTGTCCGGAGCCAGAGTCCAGTGATTTCCAGGGGCGGGGCTGTGTGCAGCAGCCTCCGCCCGCTCCTTCTTGATGGCCGCCCCCTCTGGCCGTAATCCAGTCTTGTGAGGGCGGCCTCGTCGTTAAAGGGGCGTGGCTAACCGCGGCACATAGTTAGCCACGCCCCTTTAACGACGAGGCCGCCCTCACAAGACTGGATTACGGCCAGAGGGGGCGGCCATCAAGAAGGAGCGGGCGGAGGCTGCTGCACACAGCCCCGCCCCTGGAAATCACTGGACTCTGGCTCCGGACACATGTAAATATATAATTAACAATGCAATTGTGATTATTCTTTGTGTAAAACACATCAATGTAAGCATAATTGTATTAGAGGGGTCTATGCACCCCTGTATAGTGATGGGGGGGGGGGGCACCTTGGTTGACATGCACGCAGCTCCGAGGAGCCCGTGCCCGGTGCGAAATTGGTGAAGAACACTATGGAAGTGGGAGCCCGGTCTGTAGGGGGTCTAAGCCCCCCTACAGACCTCTATCAGTCATTTAGGTCAGCAATTTCACTCTTTATTACGGTTGCGGGTCCCGTCAATAGCCGGGATCCGCACACTCTGCAGTTACCGGATGGCTCAGGATTACACATCCTGAGCCATCCGGTGACCGCAGTGCGGTATTCTGCACACAGTTTTCAAAAAAACTGTGTGCGACCGGCATTGCATTCACCGCATCCGGATCCGGATGCGGTGAATGCAATCTAGGTTTTCAATGTGACCCTACCCATAAACTCCACCAGAAGGTCAGGCATCTGCCCCTAAGTAGAGATAATTTTTGCACCAACCCCATTTTCTGTTCACACTGCTTGTGTATTAACACCAGTATTGCAGATATCTTCCACCAAATTTGAGTTTTTTTTTATATTTTTACAGTTTAAGTAGCTTAAAAAGTCTGATGCCGCAGTGTGTAGTCAAATGAATGTAGCTGCATTACAGCAGACTCCCTCCTATTCTTTTGAAAATCATATAAATGGACAACCTCTTTCAGCAATGCCCAGATCTCATTGGAACAATGGGAGACCCACGGTCATGTCATTTACGGTCCTGTGCACTGTGGAGGTGTATTGGGTGTACTTGTCCGGCTCCAGAGCATGCACACTGTGCATTCTGAAGTCAGACAAGTACACCCAATACCCCCACTCTGCGCAGGACTAGAAATGGTGTGTCCACGCTGTCATACCTGGAAGAAGAAGATTTATTTCAGACGCTGGTGCCACGCATTTGAATTAGGCAATCATGCCCACCAGGGAGCAAGGGGGAACATGAAGCCGGAGAAATCGCGCACAGTGTCTGCACTCTTAATGACACCCTGGTTATTTACATAGGGACATTTAAGTAATACAATTATTTTTCTTAGTGATTACATGACACATTTAGGTCAGACAGGGATGCTTAGTGATGTACTAGGAAGCTGCAGGGACAGGTAGTGATAGGTTTGGGGACATAAAAGACCTGACATGTTCCCTTTAAACATTATAAAAAGTCTTTTCCTCCTTTCTTTGGGTCATCTTGACCCCAGTCTCACTCTGTTGAGACCCAGAAACTATAGAGTCCAAGTCCATTTTTCCATAAAATAGGCCAATAGGAGCAAAACATCAACATCAACAGAGGCTTGCATAGGTACTGGAGTCCATTCTCTGGTTGTGGCAGTAGCAGAACACAAGGCAGATCAGCATATGAGTGAGTCCTTCACAATTCTTGAACATTCCAAACAAATGACCCAGCTGGCACATCGGGTCCTCTGATTTTTCCCCTTTGCACAAAATACTCCATAGCATCCCACAAAGTCCTACAAGGATTGGCAGAGTTCATTAAAATAGGGCACAGGCCATCAAGATAATGGGACACTTAGGGCACAGTCCATTTAGGGCTTTGAGGTGTAGCTGTGGCACCTCAGGGTCCAATTGCCACCGTGTCATTATTACCCCAGGTGGTAATGTCACGCTTGAGAACAACAGAAGGGTATTCACACCAGGCGGGTAACCGCACACAACACCTCCTGCCTTCAGGCCTGAAGGGGGAGACCTAAACCCGGCTTCAGAGTGAGCTCACCTATAAATTCTGGTCTGGGGCGGAGCTAGTTAGATCGGTTCCCGAGAGGATTGTGAAGAGTACCTGGAGGATCGAGCAGTGTTAAGCTCATCCTAGGTACAGCAGTTCAACTCCTAGGAGGACTGAGGAAGATATCCTGGTGAACTGGAGGCCGCCTTAACATCGTCCCAGTATCACTAAGGCTGTGGTCACAGTTGCCATGCGTTTTTTTTGGTGATTTAACAAAACTCATGCTTTTTTTCATGTCAGCATGAGTTTTGTAAGGTGTGTGATGGCTCCCTGCGTTTTTGGCTGCGTTTTTGAATCTGCACCTAAAAATAGTGCTTGTAGTATTTTTTTGTGCGTTTTGAAAACCGCATGCGTTTTTGTAGAAAACGCATGCGTTTTTATAACATGGGTTCCTATGGGAAACACATGCAAAAACGCATGTACACTTAGTACCTTTTAGTGCCATTCAAAAACGCATGCGTTTCCCATAGGAGCCCATGTTAAAAAAAAACGCATGCGTTTCCGGAAACGCATGCGTTTTTTTTAACATGGGCTCCTATGGGAAACGCATGCGTTTTTGAATGGTACTAATTGTCCATAAGGCCCCTTATTAAAAAACGCATGCGTTTTTGGATATGCTCCAAAAACGCATGGGACAGTCACACATGCTTTTTGGCTATTAGGGCATGCGTTTTTTAACATGGGGGCCTATGGGTGCGTTTTTGACATGCGTTTTTGAAAACGCAGGTCTCCAAAAACGCATGTGAAAGGCTATGTTCACACTCAATTTGCGTTTTTTTTAGCACTCTTAAAAGCACTTGCGTTTTTTTAAGAGTGCTAAAAAATGTCCCTTGTGTGTCTGAAAGGATTTGCCATGTTTTTGGACTTAGTCATTTTTTCACCAAAAACGCAGGCAAAAACGCAAGCGTTAATGCAGGGTGCATAAATGTGCCTTTTAAAAATGCATGTGTTTCCCATAGGGCCCCCATGTTAAAAAAATGCATGTGCGTTTTTCCAAAAACGCATGCGTTTTTTTAACATGGGCCCCTATGGGAAACGCATGCATTTTTGAATGGCACTAAAAGGTACTAATGTACCATGCGTTTTTGCATGCGTTTCCCATAGGGCCCCATGTTAAAAAAACGCATGCGTTTTTGGAAAAACGCACATGCGTTTTTTTACAGCACCCAAAAACGCTGCATGCAGCGTTTTTTGGACTAGGGGTAAAAAACGCAAATGGAGCTGAAAAACGCAGCTACACTCAAATGTACCCTGCACCTGCGTTTTTTTTAACAGCCCAAAAACGCAGAGATGGTCAAAAAAACGCATGTGTGTGAACATGGCCAAAAATGCT
The DNA here is from genome assembly GCA_033576535.1 of Allobates femoralis. Taxonomy (NCBI): domain Eukaryota; kingdom Metazoa; phylum Chordata; class Amphibia; order Anura; family Aromobatidae; genus Allobates; species Allobates femoralis. The sequence goes on from JARQOC010000005.1 coordinate 247,290,875, forward strand.
ACTGTGACCACAGCCTAACTCAGCGTTAGGGCCCAAGGCTAGGGTCTGAGGAAGTGTTGAAGGAACACCTGCGGAGTAGAGCAGCACTGTGCTCACTCCAAAGGAACAGCGCAAAGAGAGGACACCGGAGACCGAGGCTGTGCAGGGTCTAACGTTTCGGCAGTAAATACTGGAAGGTGGGGAATTCAAAGTTCTCCAGCCACCCTGTGCCCGGAGAGAATTCAGGAGCTGTCACCCGAGATGACGGACTAATAAAGGACTCGAGTTGCCTGTCTTACCGACACCTCGCAGGAGAGAGAGGGCTAGCAGCTTAGCTAAAGTGGCAGCAGGAGCCTACACACTGAGCACAGCAAGGAGGCCTCAGAACCGGCCAGTTGAAGATTACCCTGAGTTGCTCTCAGGCTAGGACCCCAGTAACAACAACCTGAATTGCAGTGCAAAGGACTGAGGAAGTACAAAACTGTGAGTCTGTCTGTTGCTTTGCACCCACCATCATGCTCCCTACACCCTTTCTTCAAACACTGCCCTGGGGATCTACTCTGCCCGTTGAGAGCCACTCCATCCCAGTTGCACGTCACCATCATTGGTGGTTCTGCAGCAGCGGTGGCCGCCTATAGCCAAATACCATGGGTGGCATCACAAATAACTCCCCTTTCATCATCCCTTTTTCCAACTAAGCCAGAACTCCCCTTTAATAACTGCACACAGGGTCACGGAAGCTGGGTCTTGACCCCTGTGACTCCCCAGAGACAGTATAGCCCAGTTCCCAGTACCCCACAGCCCTGGGGTCCGACATAACACTAACATTAAGGCTAGGGCCACACATGACAGTGCACCCACGTTAGATGGATGATGTTACAGCAGAGCTCAGCCTGCTGTAACGATTACCGCTAACGTCGGGTGCTTCCTATGAACGCTGATCTATAGAAACTCGCTGTTTGCTATGGATACAGCTTCACAGGAAGTCCCAGGCAGTGCGCTTATCCAGGACGCACAGGAAAACAGTGCAGACAACGTTTTCCTTTGCGTCCTGGATAAGGCTGTGGTCACAGTTTTTTTTAGTGCCTTTTAAAAACGCATGCTTTTTTACATGCGTTTTTTATGTCAGCATGAGTTTTTTAAGGTCTCTGATGGCTCCCTTCGTTTTTGGCTGCGTTTTTGAATCTGCACATAAAAATAGTGCTTGTAGTATTTTTTTGAGCGTTTTGAAAAACGCATGCGTTTTTGTAGAAAACGCATGCGTTTTTATAACATGGGTTCCTATGGGAAACGCATGCAAAAACGCATGTACAATTAGTACCTTTTAGTGCCATTCAAAAACGCATGCGTTTCCCATAGGAGCCCATGTTAAAAAAACGCATGCGTTTCCGGAAAGGAGAGGAGGAGATGACCGATCACCGAGAGGAGATGTCGGCGCGGGAAGATTCAAACAGCTGTCAAATCAGCTGTTTCTCCCCGCCGACATCTCTAGCAGATTACCGGCGGCGGGGAGGAGGAGAACATCAGAGGCTCCAGCTGATCTCCCGGTCCGTCGGTGATCTCCTGTGACATCACCGGCGGCCACCGGGAGAGATCTCAATGTGATCCGCAGCGTTCTCCTGCGGTGTCATGCAGAGGACACTGCGGACCCATTGAGATCAATGCATTTTTTGTGCGCTTGCAGGCGCTTGCGGATAGAGCAAGCGCCGCGAACGCACAAAAAAATGCTGCAAGCTGCGTCTGGAGTGCGGTCGGAGGGCGCATAAATTATGCGCATCCAAACGCAAATGCTGCCAAACGCAGCCATACGCAGGCACATGCGTTCCCATGTTAAACATAGGAAAGCATGTGCGCAAGCGTTTGGCTGCGTTTGGTACGCAGCATTCCATACGCTAATGTGAAGCCAGCCTAAGTGCACTGCTTGGGGCTTCCTGTGAAGCTGTATCCATAGTAAACAGCAGGTTTCTATGGACCAGCATTCATAGGAAGCACCCAACGTTAGCGGTCAGTGTTACAGCAGGCTGGGCTCTGCTGTAACATCATCCATCTAATGTGGGTGCACTGTTAAGTGTGGCCCTAGCCTAAGGCTGGGGTTACACATAAGCCCTCAGTCCGTTTTTGGCTTCAGTTTTGTCATTTTTTTTTTCTAAGTCCAAAAACTGACAGAAAAACGCATTGGGTGTAATAAACACCCTGTGCGTTTTTCTCTGGAGCTCAAAACATTGCCCTGTCCGTTTTTGAGCCAAAAACGCAGTAAACAGCGTTTTTGGCATCAGTTAAAAAACGCATGCGTTAACGCATGCGTTTTTTTAACATGGGGCCCTATGGGAAACGCATGCGTTAACGCATAGCACATATAGGCATCTGCGTTAACGCATGCGTTAACGCATATGCGTTTTTCATGAAAAAATGACTAAGGCTGGGGTCACACATAGAAATCCGTTTTTGGAAGTGATTTTCATCACCAATCCGTTTTTTTTCTGGGTGCTTTTTGAGCCTCCTGCACTCCTGAACGTTTTTGGAATTTTCATTAAAAAAACGCATGCGCGAACGCATGCGCAAACGCAAGTGCATGCGTTTGCATGCGTTCGCGCATGCGTTTCCCATAGGGCCCCATGTTAAAAAAAAACGCATGAAAACGCATGCGTTTTTTAACTGATGCCAAAAACGCTGTTTACTGCGTTTTTGGCTCAAAAACGGACAGGGCAATGTTTTGAGCTCCAGAGAAAAACGCACAGGGTGTTTATTACACCCAATGCGTTTTTCTGTCAGTTTTTGGACTTAGAAAAAAAAAATGACAAAACTGAAGCCAAAAACGGACTGAGGGCTTATGTGTAACCCCAGCCTAAGTCCCAAAAACGTTCAGAAGTGCAGGAGGCTCAAAAAGCACCCTATAAAAAACGGATTGGTGATGAAAAGGACTTCCAAAAACGGATTTCTATGTGTAACCCCAGCCTAACTGAGGGAAAAATGACATGAAAATGCCAACTTCAAAAACTGGATCCACTAATGCATCCAGTAAAAGGATGCAGCCTCCAAAGTGTGGCCGTAGATTAACAATACGCCTGCAGAGCATGGTGCAGAGTAGCACCACAGATTCATTTTTAGGAAAAACCCCACAGAGCCAAGTGAAGAGTGGCTACACAGATACTTTTTCAACCATACATCCACAAAGCCTGGTGCAGTGTGGCCACACAGATCCTTTTTTAATATTACCCCCCCCCCCCACAGAGCCTGGTGCACAGTGGCTACACAACCATTTTTTAAGAGTACATTCCCAGAGCCTAGTGCAAATTGGCCACACAGACCTTCTTTTCAAGATTACCCTCACACATCCTTTTTATGATTACCCCCACAGAGCCTGGTACAGTGGCAAAACAGACTTTTTTTAAGATTACCCACTGTGATGCAGTGTCTTGCTGCATTGCAAATATGTATGCTGGCACTTGTAGTTCAGCAAGTTTAAGTAATGAATTATGCTGGAACTTGCAGTTCCACAGGTTCAGGTAATGTATTACAAGTGCAGGACTGCACGTGAGTGAAAAGACAGGGGCATGTTTGGCCAACCTGTTTCCTCACACCCCAGGGTGTTTCAGGGGTATAATCTCTGTGTTAGGCTGGGGTCACAGTACCATTTTTCACATGCATTTTTGGAGACCTGCGTTTTCAAAAACGCATGTAAAAAACGCACCCATAGGCCCCCATGTTAAAAAACGCATGCCCTAATAGCCAAAAAGCATGTGTGACTGTCCCATGCGTTTTTGGAGCATATCCAAAAACGCATGCGTTTTTGTAGAAAACGCATGCGTTTTTGTAAAAAATGCATGCGTTTTTATAACATGGGTTCCTATGGAAAACGCATGCAAAAACGCATGTACAGTTAGCACCTTTTAGTGCCATTCAAAAACGCATGCGTTTCCCATAGGAGCCCATGTTAAAAAAAACGCATGCGTTTTTCCGGAAACGCATGCGTTTTTTTAACATGGGCTCCTATGGGAAACGCATGCGTTTTTGAATAGCACTAAAAGGTGCTAACTGTACATGCGTTTTTGCATGCGTTTTCCATAGGAACCCATGTTATAAAAACGCATGCGTTTTCTACAAAAACGCATGCGTTTTTCAAAACGCTCAAAAAAATACTACAAGCACTATTTTTATGTGCAGATTCAAAAACGCAGCCAAAAACGCAGGGAGCCATCAGAGACCTTAAAAAACTCATGCTGACATGAAAAACGCATGTAAAAAAGCATGCGTTTTTAAAAGGCACTAAAAAAATGCATGTCAACTGTGACCCCAGCCTTAATGGGATTACATGTCTCTGTGCATTTGGGAGCAGGAGCAGGCCTTGAAGACATATGGCCAGGAAGCCAGATTTCATGCTTAAGAGAACATGGCCGGGGAACGCATGAGGTTCAGGGACCATGGGACCTCTCTTGCTTGCGACCAGTTGACGCTGAAAGCCTAGGCCCCTTCCTTTTATTCTTCTGTTCACTGAAGCCCAGTGGCAGAGCCCAGAAACATTGCTGTAGAGGGGCCAGCAGTCTTGGGGCATCTGCCTGGGTGTAGCAGACAGGGAGGTGCTGTCAGACTGCCTGATGCGGCGCCTCCCTGGCGGCTGCATTTTACAGTGCAAATCGGACATCCTCTGAGCTTCTGTCAAACTGACAAGAGATAAGGTCATCTATAAGCTACCTTGGATGTAAATGATTATTTATGAAGCTGACATATTCTCATCAGCTTTGTGGTTCCTTATGGTCTGATGATGACTGCAACAACTCCCAGTATCTTCTTACCATTGTTAGGGACATACTGGAAGTCATGATTCATGCGATACTAATATATATTTAGGGCTGATCTGACATTACAATTGATGTAACATGTACTGATGGCAAGCAACATTTTTTTTTCATGGCCGCAAGTGCCGGATCTGCCGTATCCAGCAGAAACGCACTTCCCGGACCGCAAGCCCCATAGACAATGCATGAGGCTTGCCAGATCCGGGCCGCAAGTCGGCCATTAGGCGACTGATCCGGCAGATGCGGCACCACCTGTCGGATCAGCCGTAAACATCAGGAAAATGCTGATGTGAAAGGGACCTTACAATATGTATTTTGCATCATGCTGTGAAACTGCTACTCTTTTAAATTTTGGAATAAAGGATAATGTTCTTTATCTCAGCAATTGGTGAGTGCCGCCTTTCTTATATTTTGCTGGAATGGATGTGTTTCTATATTGCTGGTGGTTCTGAGGAGGAATTTCTGTACTAATAGTGGTTATGGTGAAGTATTTCTGTACCTTTGATGGTTGTGATGCTCTCTTTCTATACTGATGTAGGTTCTAGTTATGTATTTCTGTGCCTTGGATGGTTCTTGTGAAGCATTCCTGTTTTGATGAGGGTTTTGATGCTGTGTTTCTGTTCTGATGGGGGTACGTGAATGTATTTCTGTACCTATAGTGTCTCTGATGATGTATTCCTGTTTTGGCTCTGATCCTGTACAATTGCAAAATTATGTGATACATTGGCGGTGTTAATAAAGTACTGTGCCATCTGACAAGTTAAGGGTTACTATTTTTTTTTTTACTTATGTTAGGAGCATTAAAGGGGTTTTTCAAGTTTGTTATGAGTCTGCAGGTAGTCCATATGACTGGCAAATTTTGAAGATGAAAACAGATCAGCTCACCCCTCTCAAAGGAAAAGGCAATCCAATGCAAATTCGTAACAGAGTGCGGTGCATGCACGAAATTCACAGGCTGGCTTCCAGGGCATGTTGAACAGATAATGGAAAAGGCAAAAATGTTTAGCATCTGCAAGGAATAGGAAATGACGAGGATCAAATAATAAAAATCCATTCTTTTATTAGAGACCAAGCATAAAAATTCTACGTGTTTTGGGTGCAAGGTGACGTTAATACAATGAGTGAAGGCGCCTTGCACCCAAAACACGTAGGATTTTTATGATTAATCTCTAAAATAAGACTAAAATCGAATTTTTTGGTATCAATTGCACTTAGAGTCTTAGGAGGAAGAAGGGTGAAAAACACTGTCCCAGCCATGAAGCTCTGGAAACATCATACTTTGGAGATGCTTTTCTGCTAAGGCAGCAGAACAACTGCACCATAGGCTAGGTTCACACATGCGGCAGGGCTATTCAGATCCTGATCTGGTTTTGAGCATTAAAAATGTTAAAAACCGGATCAGGAACCGCAGCACATAGGAGCCCATTATAACAGCCGGATTGCATTACATGCAATCCGGTTACCACATCCGGATTTGCAGCCTGCTTGAAAAATCATACAGCAAATCTTTTTCCTTGTTGTCCGTAGAAGGGGCAGGTGCTCCGAAACGGAATCCGTCACCTGTGTGTCTCCTCACTCCCTCCCCCATCGCAGAGAAACCATGTAAAGAGGACTCTGAAATAAAAAAGGAAAAAGATTTGCTCGGTGAGTGCCGCAATTTTTTCTTATCCATCGATATTGCTGTCTAATAAGCGTGCACCCGGGCACATGAACCTGCTTTACTCGCACCCTTACATGTGTAAGTAGCACCGGTCCCTGTAGCACAGCAGTGCCCAGTATATATCTGCAAAACCTTTGAAAAATCATACAGGCTGCAATTTTCGGAGCGGTTTCCCTGCCACAGCAGATTTGTTATAATGGGCTCCTGTCGGAGCCCATGTGGCTGCCACAAGGCATATGTGAATGCCTGCGGCAGCTGCATGCTTTGTTCATCCCTGCTGCCGCAGGGATGAACAAAGGGTTAATTAATAAGAATGCATATGGACAGCATGTCTCTAGGGGGTGCCCACCGCCCTAGAGACATGCTGTCCACACAGGACGGCATGTCAGGGGTTAACTTAGCTGTTAACCCCATCGCCGCTATTGTCGACTTTCATTCATTCTTTATTACAAGCCGCTGGCTCCCAGCATCAGGACCACTATGCTACGCACTTTGCATAAGCATTTTACAGTACAGCATCCTGAGGTCCTGTAGGCAGTTACATTAGATATATGGCGGTGCGCTGCCCATAGATCTAATGTAACTGCCTACAGGACCCTGGACAGCGGCAGATACTATACGTACATTACACAAGAGTGGGCAGCATGTCTTTAGGGGGGGTGGGCACCCCCTAGAGACATGTTGCACACAACTAATATGAATAATTAAAGTTTTATCAAACAATTAACACTTTTTTCATCCCTGCGGCACCAGGGATGAACAAAGTACAAGGTAACCGCATTGCTCCGGATTACACATCCGGAGCAATCCGGTTACCGGATTGCGGTTGCCACCACACCACCACACATTTTTACTTAAAAACGTGTGTGAAGCCAATTGCGTTCACTGCATCCGGGTCTGGATGCGGTGAATGCAATTGGCTGGCCAAATGTGACCCCAGCCATAATGATGGATGGGGTCATGTATCACGAGATTTTGGCCAACACTTCACTCAGTAAGAGCATTGAAGATGGATCGTGTTTGGGTCTTCTAGCAGGACAATGATCCAAAACACAGACAGGGTAAGGCTGGGATCACACATAAGCCCTTGGTCCGTTTTTGGCTTCGTTTTTGTCATTTTTTTTTTCTAAGTCCAAAAACTGACAGAAAATCAGATTGGATGTAATAAACACCCTGTCCGTTTTTTTCTGGACCTCAAAACATTGCTCTGTCCGTTTTTGAGCCAAAAACGTTGCTAGCAACGTTTTTGGCGTCAGTTAAAAAACGCATGCGTTTTTTTAACATGGGGCCCTATGGGAAACGCATGCGTTAACGCATGGCACATATAGGCACTTGCGTTAACGCACATGCGTTTTTAATGAAAAAATGACTAAGTCCAAAAGCGTTCAGAGGTGCAGGAGGCTCAAAAAGCACCCTATAAAAAACGGATTGGTGATGAAAATCACTTCCAAAAATGGACTTCTATGTGTGACCCCAGCCTAACTAAGGAGTTATTCTGTAAGAAGCATTTCAAGGTCCTGATCCCAAAAGGAAATCTTTGTAGGGTGTTGAAACTCAATGTTTCCCAGCGACAGCCCTGAATCCTGAAAGATCTGGGGAAGATCTGTATGGAAGAGTTGTCCAAAATCCCTGCCGTAGTATGTGAAAACTTGGTCAAGAACAACAGGAATTACAGTAAATAGTGAAAAACATTTTAAAATATATAAATGTTTGAATCTCCAATTCTCTCATTAAAAATAAAGAAATACAAATATTAAAAAGATATTTTCATATGGTGTCTCCCATAAAATTCAGATTTATCAAAGTGTATCCTTAATTTACCACATCAATAAACAAGGCAAAAAAGGCGATCAAAACATCATATCTAATGTACCTCAAAATGGTATCAATAAAAAGGTTGATTGAGATCTCTTGGTCTTGGAAAACGGCGACAAAATCAAACTTTGTCCTTATTTTGTGAATGAAAAAAAAATAATACTACAAAAAAACTGTGCATGCTTGCTTTCAGTATATTCATACTAACCGGGAGAATCATCTTGTCAGGTTATCGTTACCATATAATAAACACTATAAGAACAAAGCCCAAAACCAATGCTGAATTGTGCTTTTTTCGTCTATGGCTTTTGAAAGAAGGGGAGGAAAAAACAAAAGGGCAAAAATGGAAAATCGCCAGTCTTCTTCAAAATCAATGTGGTTACACCGTCATCTAAAAGTCGCCATTTGCACATACTCTACAGGGCATGAGCTCTGATGATTTCTTGTACTACTATATGAAAAAAATATGGAGAAAAAGGTATCGCTGCTGTCCACAGTGAACTTTAAATAAAATATCCATGTATACATTGACCTATATTTGCCTGAATATTGTATTGCTTTGGGAAAAATAACAACTGGCTGAAGAATACACGCGACATGTCATGACATTATTTTAAAATGCGTATCCTTTACAAGAGCAAGCTGAAGGGCATTCTTTGCTGATTAAACACATACATTTTTCTATGTTTCTTTGATGATTTTTCAAAGTGCCTCAGCTCTATACATAAATAGCTTATGTAGGCCCAAATAATAGCTTAGCTGCTGCTGAAAGATATTTAAACTTTGTCTGCAGTGTCATTTCATGTATGTCTGCCTTGAGGCATGAAACATTAGAGTTGTATGATATTTCACAGCCGTAGATGAACATACTGAGGAGCATGGAAATAAAATAATTCTGCAAAAATCTTACAAATATTATTGTATTTCACACAGTAAAAGGTGTGTAGAGATAAAATGCAGTGTGCGTAACATTGTATGTAGCATGGAAACATGGAAAGTGTGTGTAAGGCTAGGGTCACATTTGCGGTAGCAAATGCAGATCCTGATCCGGTTTTGAGCTTGCAAAATGCTCAAAACCGGATCAGGATCCGCAGCCCATAGGAGCCCATTATAAAACCGCTTCCGGATATTCAGCCTGCATTAAAATTCATGCAGCAGGCTTGCTATAATGGGCTCCTATGGGAGCCCATCCGGCTACCGCAAGGCACATGTGAATGCCTGTGGTAGCCGGATGCTTTGCCGCAGGGATGAACAAAAGGTTAATGTTTTTAAAAGATGCAGGCAACATGTCTCTAGAGAGTGCCCACCCTCCCTAGAAACTTGCTGTCCACAGAGATCAGCATGTCAAGGGTTAATTCTTTATTTTAAACGATCGCCGCTATTGTCAGCTTTTCCTATACTTTACAATGACAGACGCCGGCTCCTGGGTTTGCAGTAGTACACTATGTACTTTGCGTAGGCACCAGAGACAGGACAGCATCCTTTATAAGGAGTTGTCCCTGGTGCTTACGCTAGTGATGGGCGAGTCCTAAATTACTCGGAATCGTTTGACTCTAGCGAGTCCGAGCCCGGGACTCGCCACTCGTTGCGAGTCTAGCGAGTCCAATGTTAATGAATGAGGAAGCGAGTAATAGCGAGTAATGTGCGATTTACAAATCGCAGATGTGTCTCGGAAGCTTCAGGCTCTATCTGCATTTCCGCCACACATTACTGTGTGATGTGTGATGTAGCAGAGCTGAATGAGTTCAACAAGAAGAAGGAAGACAGAAGAGAGAAGAAAGAAGAGAGAAGACCTGGGTCTTTGGAGGGATATGTGGTGGTAGTAAAGATGGAGTCCCTAATGGTGTCTGTGTCTTTATTTATAATAAATAATTTTTCTCTGTGTGGTGTTTTTTTTAACCCTTTATTGGAGATTCTTAGTGGCCGGGTCAAACCTGGCCTGACATTAAGAATCTCGGGATTAATTCCAGCTTGTATAACAAAGCTGGTATTAACCCCTTTATTACCCAGCATGCCACCGCCACCAGGGCCGCTGGAAGAGCGGGGTTCAGCGCCAGAGGATGGCGCTTCAATGAACGCGCCATCTTTTGGGGCGGCTGCGGGATGCAATTTGCAGCAGGGGGTGCCCAGAAAGCTTGGGCCTCCCTGCGCTGCGGATTCCAGCCCCCAGCTGCTTAGCTGTACCTGGCTAGACATAGCAATTGCGCGGAGCCCCACGCATTTTTTTTTTTATTATTTCATGAAATTCATGAAATAAATAAACAAAAAGGGCTCCCCTATATTCTTGTGCCTGGCCAGATACAAATAGGCACCTGGGGGTTGGGGGCAGCCCATCGCTGCCTGCTGGATTCGGCTGGTTACAGAAATACGGCGAAGCCCACGTCAAATTTTTTTCTGACAAATCCATAAAACAATATAAATAAAAGGGACTGCATCTTTATTAACCCCTGGACCATGGGCGAGGGGTTAATAAAGATGCAGTCCCTTTTTTAGGATTGTTTTATTGATTTTTCAGAAAAAAAATGACGTGGGCTTCGCCGTATTTCTGGAACCATACGATCCAGCAGGCAGCGACGGGCTGCCCCCAACCCCCAGGTGCCTATTTGTGCCTGGCCGGACACATGAATATAGGGGAGCCCTTTTTTTTATTATTTCATGAATATCATGAAATAATAAAAAAAAAATGTGTGGGGCTCCGCGCAATTTCTATGTGTGCGCAGAACCCCGCTCTTCCAGTGGCCCTGGTGGCGGGTGGCTCACTGGGTAATAATGAGGTTAAGGCCAGCTTTGTATTATCAGCTGGCCCTAAGCCCGAAATTTATGGCGGTCACGCCAATATTAGACATGACCGCCATGAATTTCTATTAAATTGTTTTAAAAAAAACACAACACAGAGAAAAATTTTTTTATTAGAAATAAAAAAAAAAAAGCCATTAGGGACTCCATCTTTATTTAAAAAAATCCTCTTCCGTCCGACGTAGTCCAAAACGTGATGTCCTCTCTGCTACATCCCTGTGCATAGATATAGATGTCTATGCACAGGAAGTGAGCAGACTGAGAACAATCTCAGCTCTGCTACATCATCTCTGTGCACAGACATTCATGTCTGTACACAGGGAGAGCAGGCGGGCTCTAGGACCCTGGAGCTGCGGCAGCCCGCAGGACCAGAGACCGGCACAGAGCAGACAGCCGGACTCGTTACTGTGCGAGTTTCCCTGCGATTACTTGCACAGTAACGAGTCCAATGCAAGTCAATGGCAATCCTAGTTTTGTCAGAGTCTCAGACTCTGACAAAACTAGGATTGCCATTGATTTGCATTGGACTCGTTACTGTGCGAGTAATCGCTGGGAAACTCCCAGAGTACCGAGTCCTGCGAGTCCCTTACTACTCACAGAGTAACAAGTCCTAGCGAGTAGACTCGCCCATCCCTAGCTTACGCCATTTGTGTAGTCTAGAGGCTGCTGTCCTGGGGGCTGAAATCATATACAGTAGTTCTATGGGTACCGCCTACAAAGCATCCGGAGAATAGGAGCATCCCATCTAGTTGCCGCACATTCCCCGGAGGCCCAAGCAGCGCCGGTGCCATCACCGGATACCACAGGTGGCGTCACAAGACAATCAAGACTTTATCCCAATCCCTTATCCCTTCCATTTGACCACCGGGCCCCACAGCCTCAGGCGCGGAACCATGACAAGTGAAGCATCGCCTGAGACGTGAGAACTTGGCAACGGTGAGTCACACATGTTGGTCAGTATTTGTGAGCAGAAGAGGGCAGTTGTTGACTACCTGCATCAACTAAGCTGTCGGTATACGGTTCTAACTCCACACATAAGACCTCAGGAGTGGACATGGATGTCCGACATATGTACCGTCCTCCAAAACTTTGAGGACTCCACCAAGACGCCATCATTAGCATCACCATACCGCTTCTCTTTCTTCTAAAATGCTGTCTGCTCAAAATCAAAGACGATGCATTGCAGGCGGAGCACGATGAGTTGGAGCAATAAACCGTGATTACACACAGCCCAGCCTCATCTCATCCCAACATGCATTGGAGGACTATGACTAGGAGGAGGATAAAGAAATGGAGCCACTTTCATGCGGAATTGACGGCAATACATGCACAACCAACATACTGTCGGTTCAGCGTGGATGGCCAGAGGACAGGGGAGAGGATGATGAAGACAGCATGGTCAGTCATCCTGTTGGTGAGGACCTGAAGTCTTGTCTGTTAACAGTCTGGTGCACATGGCTGACTTTATGCCATGCTGCCTGTCTTGTGACCCTCGCTTATCAACATCTTGGCGGACACTCATTACTGGTTGGTGACACTTTTAGACCCACACCACAAGGAGAAATGTATTTCTCTTATTCCTGAGGCAGAGAGGTCTACAAAAATGCTGCAGTACCAGAAGGCTCTAGTTGCGGAATTAGTAGGCGTCCAGCCGAGAGAGGCACAAATCCAATCCAGCAGAGGTAGTGGAACATTCTCAAAGATCTGGGAGAGTTTTCTCAGCCCCTCCCATAGCACAGGCCCTCAGGTGCGGGGTACTGTCACAAGGACTGCAAAGTTTGTAAAGATGCTGAAAGAGTACCTTGCCGATCGTACGAAAGTGCTCCTAGATTCCTCTGTGCCTTATAATTATTGGGTATCTAAGCTGGCAGGAATTGTCCCTCTACGCCTTGGAAGTCCTGGCCTGCAGCTAGCGTTTTGTCAGAGCGTGTTTTTATTGCCACAGGTGGAATCATTACTGATAAACGCACCCGCCTGTCAACTGAAAATGCAGACTAGTTGTTTTTGAGCTGGATATTGAGATTAGAGATTAAATTACAGCAGCTATACCGGTCAGACACAAATGCTGACACGAGTATACAGAGTGTTTTCGCGTATACAAATTGGAGCTACAACCCCCTCCTGGTGCACAAAAATGGTAAATGAATGCAGACAATAGTTGGTTTTTAGCTGGACACTGAGATTTCAGATTTGAGGTTAAATCCCAGCAGGTGGACCGGTCAGACACAAACGCTGACGCATATACCGTGTTTTGGTGTATCCTAATTTGCGCTACAACCCACTCATGGTGCACAAAAATGCTAAATGAATGCAGACAAGAGTTGTTTTTTAGCTGGACACTGAGATTAGAGATTAAATCCCAGCAGGTGTACCGGTCAGACACAAACACTGACGAGAATACCGAGTGTTTTGGTGTATCCTAATTTCCGCTACAACCCACTCCTGGCACACAATAATGCTAAATGAATGCAGACAAGCGTTGGTTTTTAGCTGGACACAGATTAGAGATTAAATCCCAGCAGGTGTACCGGTCAGACACAAACACTGACGAGAATACCGAGTGTTTTGGCGTATCCTAATTTCCGCTACAACGCACTCCTGCCTATAGAGAGCTAAATTAATCCCTAAAAGCACTGTTTTGAGATGGATGAGATTTCCAGCCTGTCCACCAGCCCCAGATGTAATGCAGGCTGGTATACTGTCACAACAAAGTTTGCTATATAACCTGCCTCCCTGTATATGTGGAGCCCACTGGGACGGGGTACTCGGTGCCGGACCGGTGTACTGCTGGGGGATGTCACGGCGGTCCTGGTCCGGACCGTGTCCCAGGCCCGCACAATAAAATCGGGGTTATTTACAGGGGATTTGTCACTCGTGACGCCACTCACTATATGCGGCCAGTAATGGGGCCGCCGCTGCTGCAGAACCTCCGGGGATGATGGGATAGCAGCTTGGATAGAATAGTTCCTGTGGGCAGAACTGGGTTCCCCGGGGCAGTGGTAGTAGTAGTCTGTGAGGATAGTTATTGATGCTGCAGGAGAGTAGGGGTAGCAGTAGAGATGATGAGAGTAGAGGTAAACGTAGTATATGAGGGCAAGTGGGGCTTCAGTATAAGGATCACACACACTCACGGTTTCTGTTGTTTTCCAAGTCTTTACTTGCAGATGGTATAACACAGTATTGTCCACGGAGTGTGTACCGGGTTGCTCTCACCCTGACCGGGTCCTTGGCTTCCTACTTAAGCGCTGTGTGTGGCCCTGCTGCTGCTTGTAGCTATACTGCTGGCCCTGTCTCTGCTCACAGGTACCAATCTGCTGGGCAACTTGAGTCCTCTCTGTCACTGACCCCTCAGTGTTGCTTTGCTATAGTACAGTGAAGATGGTGAACCTTCACTATGCCGGTGTTTACTGTCCTGTCTGTCTCAGGCACAGCCTCGGATCCGGTATCTGTCTTAAGCGCCTCTCCGGGGTTAAGTTTGGGGTAACTCTTTATCCCGGGGATGTTCCTCTGTTACTCTGTCTCCTTTCCTCAGACCTCTCAGGACCTCCACTTCTACTTGACTCTGCTCCTGCTCCAGACTCAAACTGAACTAACTGTCACTCCTGCTCTGTGGTAAACAACTTAGCTCTGTGACGACCATCCGCTGTGAGGCCGAGCTGCTGGTAGGCAGCACCCCGAGAAACCCCGAGACCCTTAACCCCTATACAGGGATCTGGAATTATAGCGGAGCCCAGGGGGTAGCTGCCTATATGAGCAACAGAGCCGGGGAGGTCGCCAGGGAAAATCAAGACCCGAAAAACGAAGTCAGATGTCCGAGTCAAAACCGAGAGGGAGCGAAGGTACAAAATCGTCAGGCAGTAGCAGAGTCAAAAATCCAGGCAAAGGTCAAGGGCAAAACCAAGAGCGCAGCTGAGGTGCAAAATCAATAGGCAGAGGCAGAGTCAGAAATCCAGGCAAAGGTCAAGGGCAAAACCAAGAGGGCAGCTGAGGTACAAAATCAATAGGCAGAGGCAGAGTCAGAAATCCAGGCAAGGTCAGACACGAAACTAAACACACACTATCACTGGGGAACCAAAACTATATCTGGCGGCCTGCAAGCCAGGCTCCAATGTACTTGAAGGGCACGGCTACCTCCCATAGGCTGGAGCTCACAACCTGATGACCTCATCCGGACCGCCCCTAGATCCAGGCCAGATGGAGATGCATGACTGGCTCCACCCATGCCTCCTCTGACAGAAGAACGCAGGCTGCGCCTAACGGACACCTCTGCAGGGCCCTTTCCTCTGCGACCAACACCACCCAGAGGGGAAACACAGCGGCGCTCAGCGACAGAGGCAGACGTCGCGGGAGCGGTTCCATATGAGGACAAGGCCCTCCTATCACCGGCGCCACCAGCCGAAGGAATCCGGCTCCTCCCAGCGGCCGAGGCAGGAACACCAGCCACCGAGTCCAATGGCGACGTGACACTCCTCCCAGCGGCCGAGGCAGGAACACCAGCCACCGAGTCCAATGGCGACGTGACACTCCTCCCAGCGGCCGAGGCAGGAACACCAGCCACCGAGTCCAATGGCGACGTGACACTCCTCCCAGCGGCCGAGGCAGGAACACCAGCCACCGAGTCCAATGGCGACGTGACAAGCTCCTCCCACTAGTGCAGGTGCCACCTAAACTCCTCCCACTTTCTAGCGTAGTGTTGTGTGGGGAGTAAACCTGTGTTGATGTTTCTGTGGCACATTAACCCTTGGGGTGCCACATATACAGCTCTATTAGTCCTCAGAAGGACTGTTGTGGTAATTAGATTGGCAGCTCTGAGTCTACACTAGCTGAAAGGCCACAAATCTGTCCCTCAATCAGCAGCACCTCTCCCTACACTGACTGTCTGTGGAGCAGAGTGACGAGCACAGCGCGATCAGGTCTTATAAAGACTTGATCACACTGTGCGGCCAGCCAATCACTGTAAAGCCACAACCAACTGGGCTGTTGCTTTACAGGGGCTGTTAGCCAATCCCTGCATGCGGACTGGCTCTGTAAAGAGCGCCAACATGCAGGGAGGTGGACCCCGAGCATAGCAAGAGTATCGCGAGATTACTCGGTACTCGCCGAGTACCCCGAGTACCAAGATATTCGTGCGAGTACTGAGTAGTGACAAGCATACTAGCTCATCCTAATTAGGGATACATTTTTGGTGAAAAATGTGTCTGAAGGCACTTGCAATTACCGCATCCAAATCAGGATGCGGTAATCGCAAAATGACTTGCAAATGTGACCCTAGCCTAACATACAGTTTATGTGTATCATGGAGAGTGTGCGTGTAAGGCCGGGCTCAGACGGCTGTATAAGGCTAGGGACACACTTGGAAGCCTGCATCCATTTACTGGATGCATTACTGGATCCAGTTTTATAAGTTGCCGTCTTCATGTCATTTTTGCCTCAGTTAATGTTTGCGTTAACGCTAGGTACATTTATGTACCTAACGTTAACGCTACCGTTCATGCATGCGTTAACGTATGGTACATATGTGTACCATGCGTTAACGCATGCACTGATTACAGGGTCCCATGTTAAAAAAATGCATGCGTTTTTGAAAAGGCACCAAAAAAACATTACAGTCCCTATTAAAAACGGATATCTCAAAAACGCAATGCGTTAAAAGGATTACACTTTTGCACACTTTTGCAATGCATTTTGTTGCATTGAAATCTATGGGTGAGTTAACGAATGCGTTTTTACACATTTCCACATGTCAAAAACAGATCCAGTTAGTGGATTGCAGACGTAAGTGTGGCCCTGGCCTAACACGGACAAGGCTCGCATTGCAAAGCAAGCAGTGACCGGCAGCTTCCCTCACCTGACTATGGCAGTTGAACAGTAACTCATTAAGCTGTCATTCTTGGGTTAGCATCGCTATACAAAGCCAAGCATGTGTGCTGCTTTGTATGGCTAGGGCCACACTTGCGTCATGCATCCAGTAACTGGATCCTGTTTTTGACATGGTGAAATGTTGAAAAACGGATCCGTTATTAGACTCCATTGCAAAAAATGCATTGCTAAAGTGCAATCCATTTAACGGATTGCGTTTTTTCCAAATGCGGTAAAAACATGGTCTGCAACGTATTTAGGTGTTTTTGTAACATGGGCAATACATGCGTTAACGCATGGTACATATTAGGGATGGGCGAGTCTACTCACTAGGACTCGTTACTCGGCGAGTAGTAAGGGACTCGCAGGACTCGGTACTCTGCGAGTTTCCCAGCGATTACTCGCACAGTAACGAGTCCAATGCAAATCAATGGCAATCCTAGTTTTGTCAGAGACTCTGACAAAACTAGGATTGCCATTGACTTGCATTGGACTCATTACTGTGCAAGTAATTGCAGGGAAACTCGCAGAGTAAGGAGGAGTCGAGCTGTCTGCTCTGTGTGCAGGCTGCCGCAGCTCCAGGGTCCTAGAGCCCGCCTACTCTCCCTGTGCACAGAGATGATGTAGCAGAGCTGAGATTGTTCTCAATCTGCTCATTCCCTGTGCATAGACATCTATATCTATGCACAGGGATGTAGCAGAGAGGACATTGCGTTTTGGACTACATCGGACGGAAGAGGATTTTTTTAATTAAAGATGGAGTCCCTAATGGCTTTTTTTTTTTTATTTCTAATAAAACATTTTCTCTGCGTTGTGTTTTTTTTAACCCTTTATTGGAGATTGTTAGTGGCCGGGTGAAACGTGGCCTGACATTAAGAATCTCGGGCTTAATACCAGCTTGTATAACAAAGCTGGTATTAACCCCTTTCATGAAATAATAAAAAAAATGCGTGGGGCTCCGCGCAATTTCTATGTCTAGCCAGGTACAGCTAAGCAGCTGGGGGCTGGAATCCGCAGCGCAGGGAGGCCCAAGCTTTCTGGGCACCCCCCGCTGCAAATTGCAGCCCGCAGCCGCCCCAGAAGATGGCGCGTTCATTAAAGCACCATCCTCTGGCGCTGAACCCCACTCTTCCAGCGGCCCTGGTGGCGGTGGCACGCTGGGTAATAAAGAAGTTAATTGTGCTGTGACAGCGGGAGCCTATTAAACATAATTTAGCTATTGTAGCAGATAGAGCCTGAAGCTTCCGAGACACATCTGCGATTTGTAAATCGCACATTACTCGCTATTACTCACTTTCCCATTCATTAACATTGGACTCGCTAGACTCGCAACGAGTAGCGAGTCCCGGGCTCGGACTCGCTAGAGTCAAGCGATTCCGAGTAATTTAGGACTCGCCCATCACTAGTACATATATTTACCATGCCTTAATGGTAGCGTTAGGTACATAAATGTACCTAGCGTTAACACAAATGTTAACTGAGGCAAAAATGACATGAAAATGGCAATTTAAAAAACTGAATGCATTAATGCATCCAGTAAACAGATGCATGCTCCCAAGTGTGACCCTAGCCTAACTCTCAGCATTGAGCTTCTCTGATGTTGGGTGTATGTGTGGCACCCCTGCAGTCTGGCTGCCGTAAATGGAATTTTATGTACATTTTGTTATACCTTGTCTGGGAAGATTTGGAGCTCCCTCTGCCAGAAGTTTGAAGCATCCATCACAGCCTGGACACCAGCCAGGCAGCTCAGCACAGAAAGGCCTTGTTTGGGCTGTGACTCAGTTTTTGGTTAAAAGGAGGGGTTAGCTGGGTAGTAAGGCTGAGTTAGACACAGGAGAGGTTCAGTGAGGAGTTGGCTGGAAAGTTGCCCTAAAGGGAACAACTGCAAGATATGGCACCAGAAAGTACTGTAGGATACTCAGGCTCAGAGGGCCTGGTAGCAGAAACTAGAGGCTAGTGAATTCTATGCTTACTAGACACTCAAGTGGGACCTTCTGGGACACCAGTAGTACAGAGGACCAGAGAACTGCTAAAAGGCATGAATACTTACAGGGCCAGCACTGCCAGCCTGGCTGGGGGTAACCTACAGCAACCAAGTGGGGAGTACAAGACAGAACAAGAGCACCTAGAAACCCATTACAAGGACAAGTCAGTGGGTAGCCCACTAGAGTCACCCAGCAGAGTAGATTACAGTTCCTACCAGACTGGCCAGACCACATACCTGGTCGTGCCTATATACCATCGACCTGCTTGAACACCTGCAGTAAAAGCTAAAAGTAAAAAGACTGACTCTTTGTGCTTCCTTTTTCCACTGCACCCTCTATTACTACCCTCATTATCACCATTCCCTGGGAACCAGCCCTAGTTGGGAAGGGTTTAACAACCGCACTGCCACTCCATCTATCTCCCAGGGATCTCCTACAGTGCCAACCATGTCTGGCTGATTGTCCCACGTGGCGTCATGAACATATTATTTGTCTCTTGCTTTTTTTCTTCATTTTTTAACTTTCTCTTTTCAATGTGAGCCAGGGCCACTGCACTGGGCATTGCCACCGTGATCCTTACTATTCGCCCAGCTGCTGAGTACCCCAACATATGCACTTCCGGTCATGCACACTAAAACTGTCTGAAGTCGGGACACATACACCTGACTTCAGAGTTGTGCACAAGACTGTAAAGGTACCGTCACACGCCGCCAAATGGCTTCCATATAGCTGGCGATTTGACATCAGCGCGCATGTTTCGGGCACTTTTTTCTGGTCACTGTGGAACTTTCACTATCTAGCGTGCGATCTTCGGCGATCCTGCATCCCAGAAGTCGCCTGCAGAAGACCGGAAGCGATCTTCCCTTCACACATCGCCGCGCCACACTCCACAATCGTAGCAGCGATGTGGCCATACTGTTTCGATAGGGGCGTGCTAGAGTCTGTTTCACCACGCCCCTATCACTGTGGTTGGTGGACGGAACTACGTTCCCATTGGTCAGCCTTGCGTGAACGCATGGGTCATCAAATAAGGCGCCTCGGACACGCCCAGCCAATCGGAACGCAGTATCACCCACCAATCGCAGATGTGGCGCAAAAAAACACCATCCAAGCACGCCTACTGGATTGATTTCAGGATCACTGCATACATCACTATCGCCCTATCACACGCCACGATGTGCTGAAATTGCCTGTTTGAAATCGCCTGATTTCACTGCAGTGCAGGGCAATCAGGCGACGCTCCACCAGCGATTTCTCGCCGTAGAATCACCCAGTCACACGGCACTACACACATGCGATGTGGTTTCTGGGAATTCCCAGAGATCTCACCGGCGATATGGCGACGTGTGACGGTAGCTTAAGTGTGGACGACTTCCAATCATGCACTGCAAGTCTCTCTGAAGGCAGGGTGCATATGCACACGTGGCTTTGCATAGCAATGCTGATGATGCTGACTGTGTAAAGAATGTTATCACAATCACAGGGCCGTGATAACATGCTAAGTGGGTCGACTAGTCGGGGGAACTAACGTCCCCTCGACTAGTCATAGCCCATATTAGTATCTCGTAAACGGTCTTTAGACTAGGGACTGTAAGGCAGAGATTATAGGTATGTGCACATAACTGCTCGTGGTTTTGTGTGCACAGGGGGACTGACAGGTTCCCTTTAATACTTACATTAATGCAGATATGAACTGACTTTACTGTTTTGCTATACTTTTTTGATTCTTTTATCAATGAATCATTTTATTTGTACTTTATCAATTGCACCAGTCACACTCACACCCCTATGGAAACAAGCTTTACATAACCAAGTTTTAAAGTTATTTATCATAGTCTCTTTTTTATGCACACAGTACTCTATTTTTACCACATCAGTATCTAATCTTGCAACACACTTCATCATTTTTGTTTTTAATGCTGAATAGAAAGACAGTAAGAATGTAATGAAATTGTAAATATCAATGTTTTATTAAGAGTAACAATAATATACTAGTAAATAAGCAGCGACTACTTATGTGGTTTAGTTTTATTGGTTTTAGGTCTGCCCCTCCTTGTTTCCATTTTGTCATTCGATGTGTCAGTATAATGTCAACACCAGAAATGGACATGAAATACTAAAGAATCTTCTGGCAGATGTGTAGGCGTTTTGGTGGAATTTATTTAGCTTCCTTAGACAACCTACTAGGGA
The DNA here is from genome assembly GCA_033576535.1 of Allobates femoralis. NCBI lineage: Eukaryota > Metazoa > Chordata > Amphibia > Anura > Aromobatidae > Allobates > Allobates femoralis. Next base: position 247,311,955 of record JARQOC010000005.1, read on the forward strand.
CACCCCACCCTTCCAACTACTACAGTGGTTACAGAGCCTTTTCTTATGAGAAGACTTTTTAGTAACTGGTTGAGATACAGTAAGTGACCATATCTGGTATCTATTCATCTATTTACTCCTGTTTTATTATTGCTCACATGTTTTTTGCAGACAAATGAGAATCATGTTTTTGGATTCAAGTCATAGCACTATTGGAGTATATTATGAAATGTAAAAATCTCTTTCTCCTACACTTGTACAGTCATGTACAGGTGCATCTCAATAAATTAGAATATCATCAAAGAGTGAATTTATTTCAGAATTCAATACATAAAGTGAAGTGCATATATTATATAGAGTCATTACAGACAGAGTGATCTATTTCAAGTGTATATTTCTGTTAATATTGTTGATTATGGCTTACAGACAATGAAAACCCAAAGGCCATTATCTCAGAAAATTAGAATATTATATAACACCAACTGAAATAATGGTTTTTAAATCATAACTGTTGGCCTAATGAAAAGTATGCACTCAATACTGAGCTCCTTTTACATGAATTACTGCATTAATGTGGCGTGGGATGGAGGCAATCACTCTGTAGCACTGCTGAGGTGTTATGGAAGCCTAGGTTGATTTGATAGCAAAATGCTCAAAACCAGATCAGGATCCGCAGCCCATAGGAGCCCATTATAAAACCGGATTGCATTACATGCAATTCGGTTACCGCTTGCGGATTTGCAGCCTGCGGTAAAAATCATGCAGGCTGCAGTTTTTGCAGCGGTTTGCAAACCACAGCAGGAGACCTATAATGGGCTCCTATGGGAGACCATCCGACTACCGCAAGGCACATGTGAATGCCTGCGGTAGCCGGATGCTTTGTTCATCCCTGCTGCTGCAGGGATGAACAAGGGGTTAATGTTAATAATAGATGTGGGCAACATGTCTGTAGGGAGTGTCCATCCTCCCTAGAGACATGCTGTCCACCCGGCGGCTCCTCGCTGTGGAGGAGGTACAGTACGTAATCTGCGTACTGTGTCTGCCACAATCCAGGGTCCTGAAAGATTTAATATTAGTTCTATGGGCAGCGCTCCGCCATAGACCTAATGTTAATGCTTTCAGGACCCCGGATAGTGGCAGATACAGTACGCAGATTACATACTATACCTCCTCCACAGCGAGGAGCCGCCGGGTTTCATTCAGAAAATAGTAAATGCCGACAATAGCCGGCAATACTGTAATTTCACATATTAACCCTTAACATGATGAACTATGTGGACAGCATGTCTCTAGGGAGGGTGGGCACTCCCTACAGACATGTTGCCCACATCTATTATTAACATTAACCCTTTGTTCATCCCTGCGGCAGCAGGGATGAACAAAGCATCCGGTAACCGGAGTGTACATTCTTAGCAATCCAGTTACCGGATCCGGGTTTAAAGACACATTGTGAACTCAAAATGTGTCTGAAGGCTCATGCGATTACCGCTTCCGGATCTGGATGCGGTAAACGCAATGAGCCTTCCAAATGTGACCCTAGCCTAACTCAGACCCCAAATTTCCAATTGTCTCAGAAAATCACTAAGGCTAGGGTCACACCTGCGGTTCTAATTGCAGATCCTGATCCGGTTTTGAGCATTAAAAATGCTCAAAACCGGATCTGAATCCACAGCCATAGGCTTCAATAGAAAAACCGGATTACACTATTTGCTATCCGGTTACCGGATCCGGTTTTGGAGCCTGTTGGAAAAATCATGCAGGCTGCGTCTATCGCGCCGGTTCCAAAACCGGATCCGTTTTTTTATAATGGGAGTCTATGGGAATCGAATCTGGTACAGCAAGGTACATAAATGTACCTTGCGGTACCGGATCTGGATCCAGATGCGGTTTTAAAATGCCAAAAACCCATATTCCAAAACAGGATGCATTAAAGCGCCCAGATCCGGAATGATGGGTTGCAATTGTACTATCAAATGATAGTATGAAGGCACACGGTAAAACCGCATCCAGTAATGGATGCGGTTACCGGATTGTGCCTTTTAAGTGTGACCCAATCCGGTTGCCGGATGCTTTGTTCATCTCTGTTGTTGCGCTGTCCATAGACCTAATGTTAGTTAAAGCTTTCAGGACCCTGGATAGTGGCAGATACAGTATGCACATTATGTACTGTATCTCCTCCACAGCGAGGAGCCGCCGGGTTTCATTCAGAAAATTGTAAATGCCGACAATAGTCGGCAATACTATAATTGCACATATTACCCCCTCACATGCCGACTTGTGTGGACAGCATGCCTCTAGGGAGGCTGCCGCAGGGATGAACAAAGCATACGGCTGCCGCAGGCGTTCACATATGCCTTGCGGCAGCCACATGGGATCCCATAGGAGCCCATTATAGCAATCCTGCTGCGGATTGCAAACCGCTCCGAAAACTGCAGCCTGCATGGTTTTTAGCGCAGGCTGCAAATCTGGATGCGGTAACAGGATTGCATGTAGTGTAATCCCGTTTAAATAATGGGCCCATATGGGCTGCGGTTCCTGATCCGGTTTGATACAGTTTTAAGCTTTTTAACAGCTCAAAACCGGATCAGGATCTGATTTTTTTAACGCAAATGTGACCCCAGCCTATGGCTAGGGTCACACTTGTAAGGGTAATTGCAGTTCCCGCATCCAGATTTGGATGTGGTATCCGCAATTGCCTTCACACACATTTTGGACACAAAATGTGTCCCTAATCTGGAATCCGGCAACCGGATTGCTCAGAATGTGCAATCCAGTTGCCGGATACTTTGTTCATCCCTGCTGCCGCAAGGATGAACAAAGGGTTAATGTCCAGAATACATGTTGTCTACATGTCTCTAGGGGGTACCCACCCTCCCTAGAGATATGCTTTCCATGTGAGGGGTTAATTGTACTGTTAACTCTCTCGCCGGCAATTGCCGGCATTTAACTATACTTCTGTATTAAAGCTGCAGGCTCCTGCATCAGGACCACTATCCTATGTAATGTGCGTAAGCACATTACAGAACAGCATCCTTAATAAGGAGCTGTCTGTGGTCCTTACGCCACTTGCGTAGTATAGTGGCTGCTGTCCAGGGTCCTGATATCATTTACAGTAGTTCTATGGCTGTGCGTTTTTTTTTTCTCCTAAAGCATGTACAGTGGGGCGGTTCAGGCTGCTAGCCAATCACAGTGAGACACTGCAAAGTGCATTTTTTCACACAACTAATGTCATCATTGGCTGTTTCATTGTCACATATCCTACCCCTATAAAACCTGGCCATCTTAAAGATCGCCACCATTTTGCTGATAGCTGCTGCCGGTGTTAGACGCCACCTGCGGCTGCTGTTGTGTGCGACCGCTAAACAGACAAACTAAATTGGAAACAAAAAGCTATTGCGACAAAAAACAACAGTACACTGCAGTAAAAATATTAAAATGCAAGTGCAGTATAAAAATGGTATAACAAATACAGGGTACTTAGTGAATCCGTTTTTTTGCGCAGAAAAAGTTATTTTAAGCCACGTCACTATCTTCAAAGTGTACCCATCTCAGACGCGGTCCTAACTGTTGTATTAAAAACCTGACTGGTGTGAATACTTACCAGTAAGCAGGAGCCAGCATGACCTGTGTCTGAAGTGGAATGAAGGTGACGGGGCTATGTGTGCAGGGCCCAGAGGGGGGGCGGGAACTCCATCTCTTGCATGGCAAGAGGCAATTAATTATAACACAGATGAGTCCTGCACACAGAGAACAGGTCTGTAGGAGCCTGTTCACACCGCCAGCATAATTGGAAACAAAAAGCTATTGCGACAAAAAACTGCTTACTGGTAAGTATTCACACCAGTCAGGTTTTTAATACAACAGTTAGGACCGCGTCTGAGATGGGTACACTTTGAAGATAGTGACGTGGCTTAAAATAACTTTTTCTGCGCAAAAAAAACGGATTAACTAAGTACCCTGTATTTGTTATACCATTTTTATACTGCACTTGCATTTTAATATTTTTACTGCAGTGTACTGTTGTTTTTTGTCGCAATAGCTTTTTGTTTCCAATTATGCTGGCGGTGTGAACAGGCTCCTACAGACCTGTTCTCTGTGTGCAGGACTCATCTGTGTTATAGACAAACTAAATTGTGTTCTCTCAGCTAGTGAGCAAATACAAAGTTAGATAGATAGGTTTAGGGAGTAGGGAATGGAGGAAGGGTGCGAATCTTAGTAGTATCAGCCCTTTTTAGGGCTGCTCCATAGGAGTAGCGAGTAGGGATAGGGATTAGTAGTCTATCAGCCCTTTTCAGGGCTACTTCATAGAAGCAAGGACTAGTTTTAATTGCAGCCCTTATCAGTGCTAGGTTAGAGCAGTCTCTATTAGTTTTTGCAAGTCAGGGGTGTGTCAGGTGTGTGCAAGTGCTGCGCAAGTCTTTCTCACAGCATCTGACCACAGTAATATAGCTCTTTGAATCCATTAGAGCAGGTAGTGTAGCACTGCTGTGAAGAAAGCTACACCACCTGTCGTAATTAGTAGAGATGGGCGAGTATACTCGCTACTATTCGGCACTCGCCGAATAGTAGCGGTATTCGTGTACTCGCTACTCACCGAGTAAATTAGGATTACTCGGAAGTAGCAAGTACCGAATATTTTTGCAGTGTATCGGTAGATACACTGCAAAAGTCCTGTAAAAGAGAGAAAATGTGGTTAAAAAATAAAAAAATCGGATACTCACCTTAACCGACGGCTGTACTGGGACCGGCCGATGCAGATCTATTCATGGAAAAGGACCTTTCCCTCTCTCAGCCAATCAGATGGCTGGGAGAGATCAGGCCAATCAGAGGCCGCCACGTCACAATCACGTGATCGCTAGCGGCCACCTGATTGGTCAGATGGAAAGGTCCTCTCAGGTACACCGAGGACCTTTCCATCTGGCCAATCAGGTGGCCACTAGCGATTACGTCATTGTGACGTAGCGGCCTCTGATTGGCCAGATCTCTCCTAGCCATCTGATTGGCTGAGAGAGGGAAAGGTCCTTTTCCATGAATAGATGTGCATCGGCCGGTCCCGGTACAGCCGTCGGTTAAGGTGAGTATCCGATTTTTTTATTTTTTAACCACTTTTTCTCTCTTTTACAGGACTTTTGCAGTGTATCTACTGATACACTGCAAAAGTATTCGGAATCGCTATACTCGCAACGAGTAGCGAGTACCGCTACCTACTCGTTGCGGGTATAGCGATTCCGAATAGTAAGGTATTCGCCCATCCCTAGTAATTAGGCATTTTTTTTGCTGCAGCTAATCCAGGCACTTTGTTCGGGCTAGTAGCAGACTAGCAGTGTCCCACAGTGGTGTAGCCCACTTGTGAGAGAAGCTACACCTTCACTGTAGTTGATTGTACTAATATTATTACTGCAACAAGCAAACCTGTCATTTTTTGCTTAAAAGCAGTGTTCACTAAACCTTCACTGTAGGCCATGCTTAATACAAAAAATCACCGAATAGGTACTAAGAATTATATAGAAAAACTCACCAAAATTTGGTCACTTTTTTCTACCCCTTGCATCTAGCAGGTGGCTGCAAATTCCCCCAGGAGGTAGCACATGCGTCTAGACACCGATACACAGAGTGTAAAGGGTGTTATTTACAAGGATAGTTGTGACGCCACCCACGGGTTGTGGTCAATGGGGGACCACCGCTGCTGCTTGCTTCTGCCAGGAGAATGGATGGTGCTGCAGCCAGATGGATGAGCCCGCTGTGGGTCGGGCTACTCCTGACAGGGTATATAATAGTTTAACATGCAAGGAAACAAACACTGGAGACTCTGGCAGGGTTCACCAGGTTTTACTTAAGTTCTTCACACTTTCTCAGTACAGTTCACAGTTCAGCTGGTTCACAAAGCTGTTTCAGTTTCCCACAAGTTAACTCCACACTTTCAGTCAGCTCTACTGCAGCCAGGTTTCTGTCTTAAGACCCTTCTCCTTCTTAATACTATTCAGGCCCATCTTTACTTCTCCTTCCCTTATGTGTGGTATGGTAGGTCGCTTGGGCTCTTGTATGGCTTCTCCCTGTATGTGGGTAAGTAAGCTCTGAGCCCTATATGCCACTGTACCTTCCGCACTTGTATTAGGAAATCAGACGTGGAATCTGCATCTCCCCGCCAGAATGTCTGTGATCCTGCTTGTAGCTGCGGTCACCTCAGAGCCAACTCTCTGGTCCTGGCCTAGCCTTCCAATGTCCCTATATTTCAGGGTATCACCAGGCTTCTTCCTACCCGCGTGACTACGGCACATGTGTCACATTGCCCCGGCAGAGGGCTGCACTCAGCATTGCAGCATTGTCGCACACGGCCTTCCCTGGCTGCCGGTTCAGTGGACACAAGCATTGATGAAACTCGGTCTCCACAGCAGACCACAACTCCTCAGCTGTGTGACTCACATTTCCCATACATTTCAAGGTAAAGACCACCTGATGCCATTGAGCTCTGCTGCCATCATAGTAAGGAGGTGTGCAGGATTCCTTGTGTGCAGTTAGAACGCGGGTGGCATTACCAGACAGGCTTTGGGTGCAGGTGGAGGACCGAGACGAGGTTGAGGAGGCAGAAGCAGTGGAGGAACTTCTACATACAGAGGATTGACACACAACTCGTGGGGATGGCAAGACTTGGACAGCAGCCCCTTCTTCTGCTGTCTTCATAGTTACCCAAATTTTTTGGCCGCTACTTACATTTTGGTGACAAATCTTACAGATAACATGGGGAGACTAAAGGCTTGTGGATTTTGGAATGTGCTGCATGAAAGTCACCTCACCAACCATTTTCAGCTTGCAACTGTGGGGCAATTGATGCCACTGAAGTGGTGTCTGGGCCCAAATTTTTGGGAAAAATGTAGACTCTTGTTGTAGTCCCCTAAATGTGACACAATGCTCAGCATGTGCGCGAGGTTTTCCAGATGCTGCGTTAAAAACCGCACCAAACACTCATTGCCTGCACAAGGCCTTCCAGATACTGAGGTTAAACACACCAAATTATCATCATCTGCACATGATGATTATTTGGTGCATTTCACTTCAGCATCTGTAAGGCCAGGGGGACAGCAGGGAACAACAGGGGGACAGCAGGGGGACAGCAGGGGACAACAGAGGGACAACAGGGGGACAGCGAGAAAACGCACCAAATACTCATCTTCTGCACATGGCCTTACAGATACTGAAGTGAAACGCACCAAATAATCATCATCTGCATATGGCATTACAGATACTGAAGTGAAACACACCAAATAATCATCATCTGCACATGACCTTTCAGATACTGAAGTGAAACGCACCAAATAATCATTATCTGCACATGGCCTTACAGATACTGAAGTAAAACTCAACAACTACTGATCGTGTGCATGATGCCTTACAACTACTGTAGTAAAAACTGATTTTAGAAGGGCATGACATGCCTATATCTGTGTCTCCTCCCCCTTTTACTCGTCTATCTCTTTTCTTTTCGCATTTTATATGTAGTTTTCACTTTTCCATATGTTTGCTGTATCTTCTGAGTAGTTTGTCACCTTTTGGACACTTTAGAAGGTGTTTTCTATGTGTTTTCTTTGTGTTTGTATGTGTTTGTGTTGTGGCTCCCATTGTTTTCAATGGGATTCGACGGTGTTCGATGAACATTCAACGAACAAACGCCCAATTCGACGAACTGAATCGAATTCGAACACTGGGGAGGTGGCTTATCTCAGCTCAAAACCGGATCAGGATCTGCAAATAGAACCGCAGGTGTGACCTTAGCCTAAGTGCTGGATGTTGGCTGTTGGAGTACATTGTGCACTTTGTGTAGTGGGCTGTCTGGTTGTCTGTGCTGTATAGCTTAGGCTAGGGTCAGACTTGCATCTGCAACTGAGCCTGGCCAATCCATCAGAAGCTTAGTTTCTGCACAGAGCAGTGCATAGTGTTACCAGCAGGAAAAGCTATGCACCACCTGTGTATGGATTGCTATGGTAACCGGACACTTACCGCAGCCGCTGGCTCCACAGACCATCCCTGGATATGTGCTTTAGCAGAGCGCACAGGAAACGCGGTCTGCAGCATTTTCCTGTGTGCTCTGCAAAAGCGCATATCCTGGAAATCTCTGTTGAGCTGCGGTAAGCGTCCAGTTGCCATAGAGATACATAGCCTGGCGGCGCATAGCGTTAAATACTGGTAACGCTATGCGCTGCTCCGTGGAGAAACTAAGGGTACCGTCACACCTGGACACATCACTGGAGTTATCGCCAGCGATGCACGGGAGAGCGCATGTTTTTGGCACCCCACCAGCGTCGCCATCACGTGTTTACATGCGACGATACCTCCAGCAACACTTTGGCAATGTTACAGGCAACATCGCCATTGGGGCTTCTACAAACCCCAGCGGCGATCCTGTAACATGGGAGCCTATGGTTCCCATCGCCTGTAACATCGTCAATCGCCATGTTACATGGGGTGATGTGTACACATCGCCTGAGAGTTGTCGCCTGGTTTCAGAGCAGTGCTGCGAAACCAGGCGACCACTCTCAGCCTATTTTTCGGCAAATTATCGCCGCTTTACACTGGGCGACTCACTGGCGCTGTTGCCGGCGATAGGCCACACACCTGACCCGACTGGGAAATTGCCTGCGATGTGTCCAGGTGTGATGGTACCCTAAGTTTCTGATAGTTTTGCCAGGTTCAGGGGCAGACACAAGTCTAACCCTAGCCTTACTGCCATTGTGCATAAGTGATTGCAGCACCCTGTTTGCCTGACAGCACATACTTGACCAATTTTTGCACTACAGCTCCCAGCATTTTTTGCTCTTAACCCTTGTCCAAATCGTACTACAGATTTTGGTTCAATACAGACACCAACACCTGCATTAAGTTAGTGGGTTTTCTGAGACTATTGGAAATTTGGAGTCTGAGTTTTTGTACAGCTTTTGTACTTTTGCGACATGGGCAAGGCTAGGCTAAAAAATTAAACAAAGGAGACAAAGAAGCACATATTGCGCCTTATCACTTGAGACAAGTAAAGGTGGCTTCACAGGTAACTTGCTCACCTGGTCAGGTTGTGATCACCCACAAACGGCTTGTATGCCTGAGTCACAGCTGTCGCAGGACCCACACCGCCACGTGCACCATGGAAAAAGATTCAGAAAACCAAACAGGAGTGGTGTCTTCGATCCGTGTTGCTGCCCAAAATGATGCGAAGGAAGGCAATGCTTGTATGTCCTTTATTCGACCGCTCACCAAAGACTTTCGGGGCAAGCCTTGCATCTTCCTCAGGGTTACTCTGAGGAAGGTGCAAGGCTTGCACTGAAGCGCGTTGGTAAGAGGTCGAATAAAGGAGCAGCACATACAAGCATTGTCTTCCTTTGCATCATTGTGGGCAGCAGTGCGGACTGGAGACACCACTCCTGTTTGGTTTTCTGATGAGTAAGGCTAGGGTCACATTTGCGTTTTTTTTTTTTCAAATACGGATCCGGATTTGTCCATTAAAAGTGGTCAAAACCGGATCTGGATCTATAGTCATAGGCCGCAATAGAAAAACTGAATTGCACTTAATGCAATCTGGTTACCGCACCTGGTTTTGCAGCATACGGTAAAAATCAGCGCTCTCCCTAGTTTCCCGCTGTGTACCTTGGATACCAGCCTGTAAGCGGAGAAGGCTGGTAACCAGGGAATATATCGGGTAACTAGGCGCTGCGCACTGCCTAGATACCCATTGTTTACCATGGTTAGCAGCCTACTCCGCTTATCGCTGGTCGTTTGGCCCATGTCACACGCGCCGATTCGTGCTGACCAGCGGATGACCAACGACAGATTTATGGTCCTGGCCATAAATCTACGATCAACGATTTATCGTTGATTGTTGATACGTGTCACACACAACGATGCATTTCGACATCGCTGCAACGTCACAAAAACAGTGATGTTGCAACGATATCGTTACCTATGTTGTTGTGTGTAACGGGCCCTTAACATTTCTGATCTCTATTTTCTATTAGGGCAAATTCCTAAAGGTACCTTTACACGCCGCTACAACAGGATAGATACAACCCGCTACAGGCTACGATTGTAGCTTGCGTCGTCAATATAGCCCGTAGTAGCGGCGTGTGAAGACGGTAGGAGGCAGCCGGCAACAGATACATCTGTTTCCGAGCACTGCTCTGAAACAGGTGGCTACAAAGCCGATTGCAGAGAGCTGTATCGGCGTGTAAAGAAGCTACAGAAGGGATGTCTGGACACCAGGCAATGTAGCTGGAATGTAGCTAGGGCGTGACACAGGCTCCGTGTTACCGCGCCCCATCTGCGATCATTGGTGGAAGATGCTGCGTTCCGATTGGCCCTTGCCTCACAGCCCTCCATCTTGGTTGAGCTGTCACTTCAGCACTACAGATACGCGCCGTATGCACGATCATATATATGTACAATTACGCGGACACACACTTGCGGAAAGAAAATGTACAAATGCGCCATGATCCTTATACAGTGTGCACATTCTCTGAACACATGATAAGGAATAATGCTGTACACAGCGCACAAGTTTGTTTTACGCACCGCCCTGGCTTATTGTACTGCAGATGCCATAGAAGTGTTCCTTGGGTGTCACTGCGCGCAACGCGCACACAGATGCACGCATACCCATACCACATGGAAAGTAATTAGTCAGCACACAGCTCACAGCCTTGGTTTACGCACCGCACTGTGGGTCTTGTGTAGTAGGTGCCGCATAAGTGTTTCGCCCGTGTCACTGCTCGTTGGGCTACTTTAAAGGGTGCGTGACCCCGACCGCGGCCGTAATGACGTCATGACTTTAGTTTCATTTTCACTCTGCCTGCAAGGTGCCAGCCCCTCCTCTGCACACACCATAGCAGTCATGGTGGCCGTTCACCGCGCTGCAACGTGGGGGATGGCCGAACTACTGGTCCTCATAGAGCACTGTGACCGGTATGATAACTGGGGTAATCGGCACCACCGTCATCCTAGGCTGCGCAATCGCGCCACTATTCGGCGGATTCAGCGGGCTCTGCTCAACCAACTGGGGGTGCAGAGGACTGCTAAAGCCGTCCAGAAGAAGATCGCGGACCTGAAGCACAAATGCCCAGGCCGCATACTCGACATCCGTGGCAGGATTGCCAGGCTGCCCGGTAAGTACTTCTGAGGGGCAAACATACATTTGACCATATGTAACCTCACCAAAAACACAACTATATGTTAATGAACATCATACGGAGAGTGAGAGCTACGCCGGCACACATGCTATGGGGTACAATATAGGCAGCAGAATATTGATTGACTGGCTACACATCTGCCTTAAACTAAGGTTCATGTTGCTCACACCATGAGTCCACAGTGTTAGATGCTCTACACACAATAACCACACTACTGGCTCATACACACGCCATGCATAATACATGAGCTCATCCCATATGTGGACTACTGCAAACACATAGGCCAAATATTGAACTGTCCATACATCTCCGAGCTTAAACATTCTGCTGACAGATGAATTATTGTGTGATCCTCTACAGATGTTGATGTCTCATTGGATGATGCTCCCCCACCAGCACCTGCAGGTGCTCCCCCGGCACCACCTGCAGGTGGGTCAGCAACCCCACCGGCTCAAGAGCCAGCTGCCACACCATCCCCACAAGGGAATAGGCCATCACCAGGGCATGAGGAGGAGGAGGAGCATGAAGACCCAGCAGGGCTTCAGGCCGAGGAGCTGGCATCACCATCAGCTGAAGCCGTGGCACATCATGATGACCCAGCGGTGCTGGACCCAGAGGTGGCATCGCCTGCTGGACAACCTGAGGCTATGCCTCAACCACAAAATGAGGCCGCCATTGAGGAATATGGTGGTAAGTGTATTTTGTGGGATGCTATGGGCTGCACACTCTAAGCATTGTGGTGTTGTTTGTTAATTCGGATTGGCACTCATTTATTCAATTATGTCCTCACCCATTGTTGCAGATGGCGAATGGGCTGGAGCTGCGGGCTGGAGTGTGAGTGCCTCCCCATCACCCCATGATAGTGAGGAGGATGTTGAGGCCGAGGGTAAGGACCATATTTGTTGTGTGAACCGAAAAAATAACCAGAGGGACTATTTGAATGTGATGATTTGGTTTTTTATCCCACAATACAGGTGTACCCACCATGGAGGACGTGGTGAGGGCCCACCACCAGTTTGCCGAACGCCTACAACGGGCCCTACGACGTGGCATCTAGGATCTTGCCCGCTTGGCTGACATGCTGGCTGCCGTCCAGCAACATCAGGATGGCCTACAATGAGGTGTACCAACACCCCAAACAAAATGGGCTCCCCCGGCCCCAAAATATGTTGTCCTTGTTGGACCACTAAATTACACACGTTGCCTGTTTGGCTTTTTATTGTTTTTATTTTTGTTGCCCCCGTTGGGCTCTTTTCTTATAGTGTCCCACTTTCACAACAGGTGGCTTGTGGGATGCCTAGCCCTTTGCCTTCTTCACCTATACTGTCCCACATTGGGACCATGAGGAGTGTGGGATGCCTAGCCCTTTGCCTTCTTTACCTATACTGTCCCACATTGGGACCATGAGGAGTGTGGACTGCCTAGCCCTTTGCCTTCTTTACCTATACTGTCCCACATTGGGACCATGAGGAGTGTGGACTGCCTAGCCCTTTGCCTTCTTTACCTATACTGTCCCACATTGGGACCATGAGGAGTGTGGACTGCCTAGCCCTTTGCCTTCTTTACCTATACTGTCCCACATTGGGACCATGAGGAGTGTGGGATGCCTAGCCCTATCTGTAAACAGCATTCTGTGTATTGTGGCAAATGTCTGTCACACATGTATGTTTTAAATAAAATGTCGGGTTAACTTTTTTGGATGCTCCTTCATGTCACAACAATAATATTTGGTGCATAAACATGACCATCAGGTAACTATGTCAGCCACATTACCACACCTCTTTGTCAAAGTGCAACCACATTACAAAGGAACCTATGGTGGTCCTGCTCTGAGGGCATTGGGCCATATTGTGTGGCTTTGCCAAACCTATATTGTGACCACTACCATTCACCCACGCTGACCCCCACAATCCCTAACCCAAAATAAATACACAATTGTGTCAGACAAAAAAGTTTAATGGTGTCTGAATTTTAAATAAACATAAACAAATCATATGCTGCAATTCAGCCAACACATATAAAACAAAAAAAAAATACAAAAACCAGTCAAAAGAACCAAGGAGTTTCCTCCAGAAGGCAAAGTCCAGACTGCCAATTATGTGCATTGGCTACTAGTGTCCTACTTCCTCATCCTCTGTCGGATCTGACAATGCCGGCTCCCCCCTCCTCTCATGGCAGCCCCGACCTGCCCGAGAGCGTCTGGATCGAAGACGACGTGTTGGGGGGGATTGGGTGTGCGTGGCGGGGCCAGTCTTCTCACTTGCCGTGATGGGGGCGATGGGGAAAGGGGCCACAATTGTTGTTGGACGGGGGAGGGGATGTGGCATCCCCATTGAAGTGCCCCATCATCGGCAGCATCAGCGACAACGTTGAAGACCCGCTGAGCTATCTGGCGTTGGAGCGGCTCCATCCTTTCCAACCTGTCGCTCATGTAGAGGGCGTAGCTTGAGATGTGGGTCCGTTGTTCATCTAACAGTACCCGTCGGGCCCAGGTGCCCAGCTCGGTGTCAGGTGGGGCAGGACGTCTTCGGCGACGGATCACCGAGCTGGGACCTGGGACTGGACCCACATCACTTGCTCCACCCTCCTGCTCAGCCCCAGATGTCATCGGCTGAGCATCATCAGCAACAGATTGGTCTGCAATGGAGCCGTCCTGCTCAGGGGCCTGTGGGGGAAAAAAAAAAAAGATTAGTTTACCCAATATGTAATCTCTACATTGGCCAGAGGCCTCCAAACACCACAACCACACACAAAACACCACCAAAACAACTTCAAAACCACATAAGCACCGAATGTTAATGACCACAAGACCGGTACATCTCCTGTACACTCACCTCTACCATTCCACGTCGTCGCCTCAATACAGAATTATGTGTTATTCACAAAGCCATACCCAACAATTAAATCTCACCACACCACCTTCATACTGGCGCCCTTTCTGCCCACAGATATGTGGCCCAGCTTGACGTTTTGAGTCCCACTATTATGAACTACCACCCCACTTCCACCAAACTATACCCCACATGTCCCACAGCCAACACACATGTGTGGCTGCACCATGTATTAAATGCTACCATGTCCCTCATTGAATACCAAACCTATAAATTTAAAGACATTAACTAACTAACCCAAACATAAACATAGGTTGGTGTGTTTTGCAAATTGGACTAGGGCTCTGTGGATAGAATTGAGATAAAATCACCTAATGCAAGGAGGTCATTATTTTGCACACAAAGATTTACCAGGGCCACCACCGAAATATGACAATGTGGTTGGCGTGAAGGAGTCAGAGAAGCACACATGTGAAGAAAACATTGTGGGGCTCCACCGTAACACAATTACCCACCTCCTGTGGCGAAGATGGTGATTGCCCCGGGCCTACATGGGACGCAGCAATGGGGCAGCTGGTCCTCGTTACACGCGAGCTCCCGTGGCCAAGGACGAAGGTGAGGAGCAGATAGTACCATAGGGTAGGCAATGGTACCTCCTCAGCTCCAGCCCCTGACCGACGACGCTGGTATTCTATGTGAGCCCGCATGAACGAGGCCCGCATATTTTTAATCTTCAGTGCCACCATATGCTGGTCCCACCTCTTGCCTACCCTTGGTTCCATCCTATTGGCCAGAGCCACAAGAGGCCTGTAGGCCTCGGCCCTCGCTGCCTGATTTTTATATTCAGGCAGCGAGGAGAGCCACAGGCACTCGTGCCGCTGATACTCCGTGAGAAGCTGGGTCTCGAAATCCACACTACACCTCGGCATCTGTGTATGCAAACACACCAAAAATATCCTGTCAGTACACGAGGCATACAGAACGTACACCATGCTTTTGTAATTAAGAACAAACATGCCAGCTACATTGCTGCTTCAGTAAATATTCTGTTATTTTAAAACATGTTACTTTGCATGTGTGGAACAGTTTCTACATGTGCCCCCGCTCCGAAGTCCGACACATGTGTTCAGCCATTATTAAACACATGACATCTGTGCCCACCTACACATGGTAGTTACAAGGTTGAGTACCCCGAATTACATATTTCAACATACCTCCACACAGTGTGTGTGCACATACCTCAAGGGCCACATCTGCACCAGCACATTGTGTGATAGATATTAGCTTTACACTGCCCACAATCTTCAAAGTTAAACATATGTGAAAGGAGGGCTGACTATGTGACAACACTGCACATACTACATGTCATGGGCAAACACATGATCATCTTGGTGGTCCAACAGCCATGTAAAATAAACTTTAGGCCATGTACCAACCATCCCTGGAAACAATGTGCCCACAATGCAGGCATCAATGGTGATGGCAAGTACCGGGCCCAAACACACCTTGATATGTTGGCATGCTAATTAACGTCAACGTAGGATCTATTGTCAGAGAATGCCACTAGAGGCACTACATGCCCATTGCCCTACGCAGAATAACCTATGCATATATATTACTACACCAAAAACTACTACATGCAGTAAAGTACATGGGCATACACACATTGCCTAAGCGCCCTGTGACAGACGCATCTGCGTTAAGTGCAACGCATGTCAACGAACAAGCACGAGGGAAGCCTTACCGTCAGAGCAACAGAAGAAGGCGCACAGGACACCAGTAGCTCAATGCACATGGACATCTGGACAAGGTGTGGTGGCCATTAGCATGGCTTTATAGTCCGCTAAACCAATCACAAAAGAAACAATTACGCACATCCTGATCGTACACCTGCGAGCAGGTTTAGCGGCAGCTAATTGGTGAAGATCGCTGAGTCGTGATTGGTTGCCGGTCCTTGAAAAGCTGCGCATCCCGGCAGACGTTACGCTTGCTGGTCAGACCCATTAAGTAAGTATTCGTGGCCACACATGGAATTAGCGGCGGGTGTGATGGATCTGTCATGTTGTTTTTTCACTAGCACCAAAGAGTGCTTTAGCGGACTATATGTGGGTTGCTATTGTTGGGGTGGATACATTAGTGATGTGTGGGGAATTGGACTAGGCATTTTGTATGGGGCTTGACATTTTGTCACAGATACATTGGTGTTTTTGTTTCCAGTCACCATACAGGAGAATGGCTGCTGGACTGTAGACAGAACTGTGTCACTCATGCGGACTGCATCGATGACATCATACTGGTTGTGGCCAATGGACACTGGGAACAACGGGGCTAGGATCACACATGGCTTTGAGGTGTAGCACTCCAGACATAGAACAGATGTGGAGAGAACCTAACCCCAGCAAACACATGTATAACCAAGTTTCACCATCCTCAGTCATGTTGAATGTTGTTTGTGTCATGTATGCTTACTCAACCTGGCATATCCTGGTACGTAGTGGATTTATGTATGTTCTTTGCTAACTACATATGGTTTTTTGTATGGATTATGGGACATGTTTGAGCAACATTATTGGTGACACATGTCCCTTTGTAACTCACATAGGTCCAGATGTGTGACTTTCATGTCCTCCAAAAAATGAAGATGGATAGGAGGCCAGTATCATTGCGCAAGTTCCATTTTGTTTGGGGTGACTAGTGGGTGTTGTAAAGGCATGCCTTCCAGGATGTGTTTTGTGGGCAGAAGAGAGATCCCATCAGCTTGCCTATAGTGTGTCATTGAAAAGAGGTGTGGCTTGCTTAACATGCTGATATGTCCCCATATTGTTGTATGTACTGATGTTGGATTTTGTCATCTACAGGTGCTGATATTAAGGATGCAGAATATCCATGACCGAAATGTTATCGTGGCTCTTGCGGTGGTGGAAGAGCAAATGTGGCTTCAGGATCGGTATGACCGGTTGATGAGTCGCAGACAGCGGCGGTTGTGGACCCGGGATTGGCTGCGCAGGCGGGAAAGCCGGGGCCACATGCAGCTGTTGCGGGAGCTGGAGCTTAATAATTCGGAAGATTACCGAAACTATCTACGTATGTCCGAAGACACTTTCACCTTCCTTTTGGAGCGTGTTGGGCCACTGATAGCGCGTCAGGACACTCTAATGCGTCCATCGGTATCAGCTGCAGAGCGGTTGGCTATCACTTTGCGGTTCCTGGCTACAGGGCAGTCAATGACATCCCTCACATACTTGTCACGTGTCTCCCTGCCCCTGCTGAGCCGCCTGATCCCTGAGACATGTGAGGCCATCTGGAGTGTTCTGCAGCCATCCTACATAAAGATGCCACAAACAGCCGCAGGATGGATGGAAGTAGGGCGAGGCTTTGAAACCCGCTGGAACTTCCCCAACTGCGGCGGGGCATTGGATGGAAAGCACGTGAGGATTACCAAACCTGCCCACTCAGGCTCTTTGTTTTACAATTACAAAGGGTATTGTAGTATCATCCTCATGGCTTTAGTGGATGCCAACTATGAGTTCCTCTACGTCGATGTTGGAATGAACGGTCGCAACTCAGATGGGGGGGTGTTTGCCCGAAACTCCTTGGCAACACTACTAGGGAGTGGTGGGCTAAACTTACCCTCAAATGACGAGACGACCCAACATCTCAACTTTGCGTTTGTGGCGGATGAAGCATTCCCACTTCAGGAACACCTACTGTGGCCATATCCCCAGAGGGCCCTTACTTCTGAGAGACGCATTTTTAATTACCGGCTATCCCGGGCCCGCCGTGTGGTTGAAAATGCGTTTGGGATAACGGCGAATAGATTCCGGGTTTTTCATACGCCTATGCATATGAAACTGGAGTCTATTGACGCGGTAGTGCTGGCCTGTTGTGTGCTGCATAACTTCCTGCGTCGTAGGGATAGAGCATCATACACGCCAGGAGGTTATGTAGATAATGCATACGCCACAACAGGGGAGGTCCGTCCAGGGTCTTGGCGTGATGAGGGCCATGTTGTTGCGCCACTCCAGCCGCAGAGCCATGGTCGCACTCAGCAGGAGGCCAGGGACAGTAGAGATGCTTACTGCTCCTACTTCAATGGGTCTGTTGCAGTGAGCTGGCAGGACCAGGCCATGTAGTGTGGCTGGTTCTGGATGATGGATTAAAGCTTGCAATGTTGGTGACAGCAGGTTAGCTGTGCCATGTGTTTTTTTTTTTTTTGTTTTGTGTTGTTTGTTTTCATTCTGTGCATCAATTTTAGTTAGTTAGTTAGATTAGGTATGCTTATTTTTTTCTGGTTGCTGCACAGGTTTTCATGTGTGCTAATTTTGGGATCCCTAATATATGTTTAAACAATGTCACATGCAGTTTTAATGTCCATTGTGTTTCCTTTCTGTATATTGTTTTTTCACTCCAAGGTCAGGATTGATGCATTATAATAAATATTTTGTCCTTGGATCAAAACTAATCTGTGTGAGCCTGATTACTTGGGAATGGAGGGCAGTGTGATGAAGGTTTGGGGGGGGGGGGGCAGGGATGTCATAGACACCTATTGGCTGGGATTGTGCAGACAATCTGTGTGGGTAGCCATGCTGTTTGTGAAGGATTTTGTCCAACAGTGTATGTGGGAAATGTGTGTACCTCACCCTTTTATTTTGGTGTAGGCAGAGGGTCACCTGTACACAGCACATTGATGCAGGACATATTTTTGTCAGGTGGTTTGAAGGACACTGTCACACACATCTTGGACATGTGGGCTTGGGAGCTCCTCCACTACATTCACATCTGTTAGCACATATATGAACACCATTGGGCCTGTATTCACACATAGTTAGGCAGACATGACACAGATAAAACTTCAACTGAAAACGCACATACTGTGTGTTGTAAGCCGCTACTGTGTGTCGCACAATCGCAACTTAGCGCAATCGCCACACGCCGCTGTCACAAGCGTTCATCGTGCGTGACAAGCCAAACACTTCTAATACGCACACATAGCCCGGAACTGCTACTTTAATACACACGGGGTATGTGACTGACCACCGCTCCAGCGTGACGCTTTACCATCGATTTCGATGCATACGCCACGCTCCGCCATGTCACAAGCGCTTATTCCGTGCCACAGTCCGATCAGTAGTACATCACGTCTCAGCCATCCGCCCTTTCCGTCGTGCCCAATCACAACTCTCTAGTGTTGGCCAATGGTTGTGGTTTGGGCGCGGCGTACAGGACTGTGGCGCGCCTATATGTTTTACCTGCTGCATTTGTTACGCCCAGATTACTATGTGGTGGCGGCGTGTGAAGATGGTAGGCTAAGCTACAGATGGCTACTTGAGACACCCGGCGATGTATCTAGCTGTAGATGTAACGTAGCGTAGCGCACCTTGTGGCGGCGTGTAAAGGTGGTGCGTTTCCCGTTTGTAACCGTTTGGGCGTGCTCGTGCACGTGAAGTAGCGGGTTGTATCCATCCTGTTGTAGCGGCGTGTAAAGGTACCTTAACTGTGTAGCCTGCTTTTGAGTTTATGTATCTGTACAACCATTGGCTAGGGTCACACTGAGCGCTGCACCTGCAGCAGCCGGATTCCGTTACAGCAGAGCTCAGCCTGCTGTAACCGCCAGCGATAAATGTTGGGAATTTCGGGTGAACGCTGCCCTTAGTTACCCGATGTGTACCATAGTTACTGGCCACACATAAAGCTGCCTGGACTGCGGTAATCCGTGCAGGCAACATTTTTCTCTGCGCTCAGGATTACCGCAGTTCAGGCAGCTTTGTGTGTGGCCAGTAACTATGAGACACATCGGGTAACTAAGGGCAGCGTTCACACGAAGCCCCCGATGTTACCGCAGGCTAAGCTCTGCTGTAACGGAATCTGGCTGCTGCAGGTGCAGCGCTCAGTGTGACCCTAGCCATTGTCTTTTTTACCTGTCCATCCCCACTACAGGGGTCATTTATTCTTCTCCCTCCTCGACGTTTGACCTGTCCCTTTTAACTATGTGTTTTTGTAATGCAGTTAATTTAGATCTTTTTGTGACTTTGTAAGGGTGAAGGCACACTGTCATGCATCAAAATGGGAGTGTTTTTGATACATGACAGTGATGTGAGTGCTGTGCGATTTTTGCATGAGTGTGGTGCGTGTGGGTGTGTGTGCATGGCAGTATGCATGTGAGTCTTCTGCAAGTGTGCTGTGAGTGTCAGTGTGTGGTGTGAATGAGTGCTGTCTGTGGTCCTGAAGTTTGCTTGCTGGGATTCTTCAGCATGCTGAGTAATTCCGCTGCGCAAACTTCAGCCCCATTGACAGCATTTACTGGCATACTCAAACACCGCTGCTGTCTCAGCCGCGGTGTTTGAAATTGCCGGGTTGCCGGTACAGCAGCCAATCAGCTTTCACCACTGTGACAGCAGCGGTGAAAGCTGATTGGTTAAATCGGCTGGTAAATGTGTTCCATGGTACTGAAGATAAAACTTCAGCACCATGGAAATCCTGGGCATTCAAACACAAACAATGTTTGAAATTAGCGGTAAATGCTTTCAACGGTGCTGAAGTATTAGCGGCTAGAGAAGTTTTATCTTCAGCACCATGGAAAGCATTTACCGGCCGATTTAACCAATCGGCTTTCACCTATTGGTTGCTGTGTCGGCAACCCGGCAATTTAAAACACCACACAGCAGTGGTGTTTTAACCAATCAGCTTTCACCACTGCTGACACAGCGGTGAAAGCTAATTAGTTGCTGTGTCGGTTGCTTAGACAGCAGAGGTGTTTGCCGACATTGAAAGTATGCATGTGACTATCGCATAGTGTGCTGTATGGGTGCGAGCTTATCTCGCGTGCATATACTTTCAATGGGCACTTGCGCGAGGAAATCGCATTCAATCGCAGCATGCTACAATTGAACTCACATTTCACTCGCAATGCGAGGTCAGTGCATTCAAAACACACTAATATGACCAGTAGCATTTACTTAAACTGGTCCGAGTGCAATGCAAGTTTTTCTCTCATTACACTCGCGCGAGTCACACGCCCGTGTGCCTCCACCCTAAAATTAATAAAAGGACTTATTCTCACCTTTGCAATGAATTTACATTGTCAGCTTTTGATCTTACTATTTCTGTACAGCATTGCACACATTTCCGTAATCGCATTAAAAACTCAGTTTTCTATTTGTGTTCAAATTTGACATCGAGTTGTGGTATGCATAAATATGGGTCCTTTGTGTTTTCTTAATTTTTTATGGTTTACAGGTACAGGCATGTCACGCCCTGCTCAAATCATGTACCACACAGCAAGGGGACCCCAACAAGAGTACTCACTCTTCCCCAAGGGTCATACCACAGCAAAATGGCATCAATTGTCCCAGACCAAAAATTGCTGAATCTCCCAGACTGCATGCATGGCACAGGGTCTGGGACAGGACCTGGTCTAGCATTTCAATGTTAAACATTGCTCAGCAAGTATAAGTTTTGGGGAGTATTACAGGAAAAACTCGAGATGTAGGTCAGTGACCTATATAGGCCTAGTGGGCTGGATAAACTGAAAGCTCATGCAAGCGCTCCCATCAATGTTATACCCCGCCACACACAGGTGGGACAACTATAAATTTCATGGAATATTACCGAAAAAACTAGTCAGGTAGGTCAATGACCTGTTTAGGCCTAGTGGGCCGGACAAACTCAAAGCTCATGCAAGCGCTCCCATCAATGTTATGCCCCGCCACACACAGGTGGGACAACTAATAGTTTCGTGGAATATTACCGAAAAAATTATTCAGTTAGGTCAGTGACCTGTTTAGGCCTAGTGGCCTGGATAAACTCAAAGCTCATGCATGCGGTCCCATCAATGTTATGCCCTGCCACACACAGATGGAACAACTTTAAAGGGAACCAACCACCCCCAATGACCCCCCGGACTATTAATATCGGTCCCTACAGCCAGCACATACATGTGCTGCAATGATTTTTGCTAAAAAAACTGTTTTTTAAAACTTAAGATAATGCTTTTGAAAGTTTAAAACGAAGGGACGGGTGGGCGTTACTTATCTGTGGCAAAAGCCGAGTAGCAGCTGCCAGTCATCCTCCTGTGTCCCGCAGCAGCAGTTATGGCCAGCCCTTTTTGCAGCATCACAGCATGGTGCACGGGCTCGCATGCCCGTGCACACGTCATCAGCTACAGCCGGGAAGCGAGCGCGCGCTCTGACTTCCACAGCCGAGCGCAAGAAGTCAGAGCGCGCGCTCGCTTCCTGGCTGTAGCTGATGACGTGTGCACGGGCATGCGAGCCCGTGCACCATGCTGTGGCGCTGAACAAAGGGCTGGCCATAACTGCTGCTGCGGGACACAGGAGGATGAGTGCCAGCTGCTACTCGGCTTTTGCCACAGATAAGTAACTCCCACCCGTCCCTTCGTTTTAAACTTTCAAAAGCATTATCTTAAGTTTTAAAAAACAGTTTTTTTAGCAAAAATCATTGCAGCACATGTATGTGCTGGGTGTAGGGACCGATATTAATAGTCCGGGGGGGTCATTGGGGGTGGTTGGTTCCCTTTAAGTTTCGTGGAATATTATCGAAAAAACTAGGCAGTTAAGTCAGTGACCTGTTTAGGATTAGTGTGCCGGATAAATTCAAAGCTCATGCAAGCGCTCCCATCAATGTTATGCCCCACCATACACAGGTGTGACAATTATACGTTTTGTGGAATATTACCAAAAAAAACTAGTCAGGTAGGTCAGTGACCTGTTTAGGCCTAGTGGGCCTTATAACCTCAAAGATCAATTAAGAGCTCCTATCAATGTTATGCCCTGCCACACACAGGTGGGACAACTATATGTTTTGCGGAGTATTACCGGAAAAACTAGTCAGGTAGGTCATTGACCTGTATAGGCCTAGTAGACAGGGGATATTGACCAAACAATGCTTTTAAAAGCTCATGTGTATACAATACATTTGCCAAAACCTGGTTTGATACCCAAAACCAGTTTATACAGACTTTAAGGGAGATGTACTGTAGTAATCACTGCTTTTAAGCACCCAAAAATGGTGGATGTGAATACAGCAAATTTGTTAATTACTGGTTCGATGGACAAAAAGGTTGAATATTCAGAAACAGGGGCAGGGTGTCAGGGATAGGTATTGAGCTCAGAGAGCCCTACTCAAGCCATTCAACAAACAGCAAGGAGACTCCAACAGCAGTTTCCATTTTTCAAAAAAATTAGGCACAGCCAGCACTAAAGTGGCATCAATTGTCCCAGAGTTGAAATATTGAAATGGGGAGTTTAATGCAGCACATTGAAAAGTACACAAACATTTAGTCTCCCCAGGCTGACACTGGGGTGGAAAAGTCCTTGCGGATCTATGACTTGTTCATCTTGATAAACGTTAGTCTGTCTATACCAGGGGTCTCAAACTCGCGGCCGAGGGCCGCATGCGGCCCTGGGGCTTCACTATGCGGCCCGCGGCACCTTGGACAACTTAATCATGCATTGCCCCAGTGCAGGGGGCCGCTGCAGTCCCCGCTGTGTGATGACTTCTGTCCGCAGCACTAACAAGCTCTGCCACTCAGCAAGATCAATGCAAGCTGCCAGCCAATGAGAGGCCCGCAGCTGACGGCAGAATATGACGTCACCTGCAGGCCTCTAGCTGGTAGATTGCATTGATCTTGATGAGCAACAGAGCTTGTCTGAGCGGCGGCTGGAGGAAGTCATAGCACAGCGGAGGCCGGAAGTCAGTACAGTGGGGACCGCGGCGGCCCCCTGCACTGGAACGATGCATCATTAAAGTGAGAAAAGTGTGCGTGTGTAAGAGAGGGTGTGTGTGTGTGAGGGTGAGTGTGTGAGTGAGGATGTGTGTATAAGAAAGTGTGTGTATGAGTGTGAGTGTAAGAGTGTGTATGAGGATGTGTGAGAGTGTGTTTGAGAGTATGTGTGCGTGGGGGGGGGTTGTGTGTGAGTGTGATAGAGTGTGTATTTGAGTGTGTAAGAAGGTAAAACAGGATGGGGGGGCATCACTATAAAAGTAGATCAGGATGGGGGGGCATCTCTATAAAAGTAGATCAGGATGGGGGACATCACTATAAAAGGGGATCAGGATGGGGACACCACTATAAAAGGGGATCAGGATGGGGGACATCACTATAAAAGGGGATCAGGATAGGGGACATCACTATAAAAGTAGATCAGGAAGGGGGACATAACTATAAAAGGGGATCGGGATGGGACATCATCACTAAAGGGGATCAAGATGGGGGACATCACTACTAAAGGGGAATGGGAAGGGGGACATCACTAGAAAAGGAGATCAGGAAGGGGGTCATCACTAGAAAAGGGGATCAGGATGGGGGACATCACTACAAAAGGAGATCAGTGTGGGGACATCACTACAAAAGGGGACCATGATCGATGGGGGACATCACTAGAAAAAGGAATCAGGATGGTGGACATCACTAGAAAAAGGGATCAGGATAGGGATCATCACTAGAAAAAGGGATCAGGATGGGGGACATCACTAGAAAAAGGGATCAGGATAGGGATCATCACTAGAAAAAGGGATCAGGATGGGGGACATCACTAGAAAAGGGGATCAGGATGGGGGACATCAGTAGAAAAGGACATTACTACAGGATGGAGATATTACTACAAGAAAGGGATCAGGACTTGTACTTTACTACATTGAGCAAGAAATTCTGGTATTACTAAAAATATCACTTAGTCCCACAAGAGATGCGGCCCCCCACTATAAATGTTTTTCTATGTGCGGCCCACCAACCCAGCTGAGTTTGAGACCCCTGGTCTATACTGTCACTGGTCAGCTGTGTGCGCTTATCCATCAGGACACTGCCAGCAGCGCTGAAGACACATTCAGTGAGAATGCTGGCTGCGGCGCACAGCAAAATCTCCAAGGCATGAGTGGTGATCTCATGCAATCTTTCCAGTTTTGAAGCCCAAAATGCACAAGGGTCCAGTTCCACAGTCATGGCATCAATATTCAGCTGTAGATACTCCTGCTCTATCCTATCTATGCGTCCACTATGTGTCAGACTTGTTCTCTCCTCTGGCGTTGCAAAGGATGGTCTAAAAATAGGTGAAATGATTTGACAAAATTGATGTTACCAGATACACTGTTACTGTTAAAGTTTGAGTGATGACCACTCGATGTTCCCGGGTTGGAAAGGTAGACCTGCGATATTCACTATGTGCACCACTGGTGTTTTTGGGAAAAGCAGTACTAAGATTATCTAAAAGCTTCTGTTGATACTCCTGCATACGTGCATTCCTTTCCAGGGCAGGAAGCATTTGTCCAAATTTACTCTTGCCCCGGGGATCTAACAGGGTGGCAACCCAGTAGTCAACATTACCTCGAATTTTAACAATCCGAGGATCATGTTGCAGGTAGTGCAGCAAAAAGGCGCTCATATGTCTTGCGCATCCAGGAGGCCCAAGTCCTTGTTGTGTTGGTGGCGGCAGGGTAACATTCACGCTTGGTTCCTCTGCCCTCTCCCCCCAACCTCGCACAACAGAAATGTGATCAAGATCTCCCTCATAATAATAATAAATCTTTATTTATATAGCGCCAACATATTCCGCAGTGCTTTACAATGCAGTGGGTAATAAATGAAAATACACAGTAAAATACAGTAAGAACATACGCAATATAATACAGTAATTCCAGTAGAGAAAGAATACAGTACAATAATTGGATACAATACAATAAGCATAGAATCAATGTAAAAAAAAACAATACAATAGATAAAGCAAAAATAAAGCTGATCCTGCTCAAAAGAGCTTACAATCTACAGCGAGATAGGGGTTACACAAAGTGCAGGGGCTTATTACACTGATAGTCCAGGCATCTTGAGGAAGTGGGGGATAGAAATAAAGCTACATGAATGGTCACAAGACAATCTGTGTAGACCTTTTGGGTTTGGTGGAGTTTGAAGAAGAGTTATGTCGAGAGAGACAGTGAATGGGCTATGCACAGTACAAAGGAATTTTGTTAGGGAGCAAGATAGGCTGCCTTGAAAAGATGTGTTTTTAGTGAGCATCTGAAACCATGCAAATTGTGGATGGTCCTGATTTCTTGGGGTAGAGCATTCCAGAGAACTGGTGCAGCTCGGGAGAAGTCTTGGGGCCGGGAGTGGGAGAATCGGATTAGTGCAGATGTTAGTTGAAGGTCATTTGTAGAACGTAGAGAATGGGTGGGGTGATAGACAGGGATGAGGGAGGAGATGTAGGGGGGTGCTGCATTGCGAAGAGCTTTGTGGGTAAGAACAAGCAATTTGAACTTTATCCTGTAGTGTATAGGCAGCCAGTGCAATAACTGGCACAGAGCGGAGGCATCTGAGTAACGATTGGCCAGGTAGGTGGTCCTGGCTGCTGTATTAATGATGGACTGTAGAGGGAACGTTTAGAGAGGAGGAGGCCAATTAATAGAGAATTGCAATAATCAAGACGGGAGTGGATTAAGGCCACGGTAAGGGTTTTAGTTGTTTCCATGGTGAGAAAGGGGCGGACTCTAGAGATGTTCTTCAGGTGTAAGCGACAAGATCGGACGAGAGAGTGTATATAGGAGGTGAAGGAGAGATTGGTGTCAAATATAACACCCAGACAGCGAGCCTGCTGCCTAGGTGTTATCGTGGTACCGCACACTGAGAGAGATGTCAGATTTAGGGAGGTTAGTGGATGGCTGGAGCAAAAGAAGTTCAGTTTTGGAAAGGTTGAGTTTTAAATAGAGAGTCGACATGATGTTGGAAACTGCACCTAGACAGTCATTGGTGTTCTTTAAAACAACAGGGGTAAGGTCAGGGGCTATAGTGTATAATTGTGTGTCGTCAGCATAGAGATGGTACTGGAAGCCAAATCTACTGATTGTGTGTCCAATCTGGGCCGTGTAAAGAGAGAAGAGAAGAGGTCCAAGGACTGAACCCTGAGGGACCCCAATAGTGAGAGGAAGAGGGGGGAAGAAAGTAGAGCCAGCAAATGATACACTGAAATAGTGGTCATAAAGATAGGAAGAGAGCCAGGAGAGAGCGGTGTCGTTTATACCAATGGAGTGCAACATAGAGAGTAGGAGATGGTGGTTAACAGTGTCAAAAGCTGCAGAGAGATCAAGAAGAATAAGCAGAGAGTGGTCACCATTACGTTTTGTTGTCAGTGGGTCATTGTTCACTTTGATGAGGGCAGTTTCTGTAGAGTGAAGGGGGCAGAAGCCAGACTGTAATGGATCTAGAAGAGAGTGAGCGGAGAGGTAACAGGTGAGGCGGGAGTAGACCAGGCGCACCAGGAGTTTAGAGATGAAGGGGAGATTGGAGACTGGTCTGTAGTTATTTGTGCAGGATGGGTCGAGAGAAGCTTTCTTTAATAATGGAGTAATGATTGAGTGTTTGAAGGAGGAGGGGAAGATTCCAGAAGAGAGGGAGAGGTTGAAGATTTTGGTCAGGTGAGTGGTGACGACCGGACAGAGAGACTGGAGTAGGTGTGAGGGAATGGGGTCAGTGGTGCATGTAGTGGGACGAGAGGAAGAGAGGAGCCTGGCAACTTATTCTTCTGTAACTGGGTCAAATGTGGAGAGTGAGCCGGAGGAGATGTGGGGAAGAATGGGAGTGGCAGCGCTTGGAGGCTGGGAGCTGATTTCCTGGCGGATGTTGTCTATATTTTCCATTAAGTATGTGGCCATATCATCAGCACAGAGGTCAGTGATGGGGGCCTGCACTTTAGGACTGAGGAGAGAGTGAAAAGTGTCAAAGAGTTTTTTTGGATTGTTGGATAGTCAGCAAATTAGGGTGGTGAAGTCTTCCATGCCCATCGTCTCTTTGTCCTCCATTTCTTCCTCGGTTCCTGTTTCTTTATCAACAGTTTGACTGCTGCCATGTGCCCTCGTTGTTCCTTCTCCCCCACCCTCCCTTGGTGTTGCCGACCGTCTGGACCTTTGAGATTTTGTTATCCCTTCTGCATACACTTCCTCCTCTACTTCCTCCCCTTCATCTTGGTCCACCACATAACTCCGAATACTGGTTAAAGTGTGCTCCAGCATCTAGATGACCGAAATAGTCATGCTGATAATGGCATCGTCAGCGCTAAACATCATAGTAGCCATTTCAAAACTCTGCAGAAGGGTGCAGAGGTCCTTGATCTGAGACCACTCCAGCAGCGTGATTTGCCCCAACTATTGATCGCGTTGGCCCAGGCTATACATCATAACATACTGCACCAGGGCTCGTCGCTGCTGCCACAGTCGCTACAACATGTGCAGAGTGGAATTACATCATGTTGACACATCGCATTTCAGGCGGTGAACCAGCAGGCTGAAAGACTTCTGTAGCAATGCAAGTCGTTGAGCTGTGGGATGCGAACGGTGTAAATGAGCACACACCAACCGTGCCCTCTGTAGAAGCGCATCTAGGCCGGGATAGTGGGCTAGAAATTGCTGGACAACCAGATTCAAGATGTGAGCCATACAAGGCACGTGTGTCACCTTGCGTCGGTGAAGGGCCTCACCTAGGTTTGCAGCATTGTCACACACGGCCTTCCCTGGCTGCAGGTTCAAGGGAGACAACCATTGATTGAACCCTGCTGTCAGCATAGTAAGGAGGTGTGCTGGATTCTTTCTGCGCAGTTTGAATATGTGTCACATTACTAGACATGCTTTGGGTGCAGGTGGAGGACCTAAAGGAGGTGGAGGAAGCAGGCGCAGTGGAGTAACTTTTACATACAAAGGTTTAATGCACAACCCATGGGGATGGCAAGACTTGTACAGCAGCCCCTTCTCCTGCTGTCACCATAGTTACCCAGTGCCCAGTCAGCGACAAGTAACCCCCCTGTCCATGCTTACTCGTCCAGGTGTCTGTGGTGAAATGCACCCTGTCACACACAGAGTTTCTCAAGGAAGTGGTGATGTTGTGTGCAACATGTTGGTGTAGCACAGGCACAGCTTTCTTCGAGAAGTAGTGATGACTGGGCATCTGGTACTGGGGCACTGCGCTGGCCATAAGGTCTTGAAAATCCTCTGTATCCACCAGTAAGAAAGGCAGCATTTCTGTAGCCAACAGCTTGCTGATGGTGAAATTCCACCTCTTAGCTTTGGCATGGGTAGGAGGAAATGGTCTTTTTCTTGTTCACATCTGAGGGACCGAGGACTGGCTGCTGTGCTGAGACAGGGTTGAATAGGGTGTCCCAGACAAACTGCTGGACTGTGAGGGAGATGCAGGCAGACATATTATGTCGCCTTTATAAAAAGGTGGTGCTCTTGATGTCTGACAGCGCTCAACACCAGCAGGTGTTTCCACTTCCAAAACAGCTGATGACCTGTCAATGACGCTGACTATTGTGGGTAAAGAGGTGGAAGTACTGCAGCCAATAGCCTATGTGACTGCTGCCCCCACAGTCCCAGAGGATGAAGAAGCCGCAGATGCACTTGATGGGACAGACGGTGGTTGGCCAGGTCGCTAGGCCGCATTGTAGCACAGTGAGCTTCCCACTGTGACTTATGTTTCATGTCCATGTGATGGTTCATGCATGAAGTACTCAAACAATTGTTTTTTTGGCCTCTACTCATATTTTCTTTACAAATTTTGCAGATAACATGAGTTGGGTCATCCTTTGCAATTTCAATAAAGGCCCAGGCTAGGCAATGCTTAACGCCCATGCGACCTGCAAAGCCACCACGGCTTCTGCACAGAGGCAGAGTTGTGGCTGAGGACGCAGTTGTTGACGTGCTTCCAGGACTCCGTCTGTTTCCCGGAAGCTGCAACCTAACCTTGTCACTAGCATCCTCTTCCACCTACTCTGCTGAGCTCATCAACTGCCTGCCTGTGCGTTGACAGTAAGTCAAATCTCCAACCTCATCATCACCCTGTGTGTTCTCACACTCGTCGTCCTCAGAGCCAACCTCTTCCTGCCCTGAGCGCAAAGTCACGTTGTCAGTCCAATCATGTATCTGAGTCTCATCATCATCTGCCTCATTGCCTCCACCAACAGGGGTTACAGTTTGGGAATGAGGGTCTACATTATGCTCGGACCCTTCTTCATCTGGGCCTGGATCTGACTCACAAAGATTTTGGGCATCGGTGCAGATCATTTTCTCGTCTTGACTCAATGAAACTTTGGAGCAGACCTCTGATTCCCAGGCTATAGTATGAGTGAACAGCTCTGCAGACTCACTGATCTGTGTTAACCCATAGTCAGTAGGGCGGCTGGAGACTTGTGAGCTGTGACAAAGCAAGTGTGATTGGGGTGACACCTCTGAGGACTGGAGTGTTAATTATGTTGAACCTGAGGTGGAGGAGAGCCCACTTGAGGAAACACTTGATAACCATTGCTGTACCTGCTCTTTTTGGGCCTCATCTACAAGATTCAACAATGCTCTGCTGCTTAAGATAGGAATGATAACAGATCATCCACAAAAAGAAGTAGACATTTTAGTTTGGATTGAAGACGGTATTTGTTCTAATCCCCTTCCACCATCAGACCTTTTACAATTCATATTTGAGGGTAACTATTTGACAACTCTGTTGGTGTTGGCACAAAAAACAATGGATGTAAAACTAACAGAGCTGAGTGGCCAAACAGTGGTACTACCCTAAATAGATTTTGGTAACTAGGATTGGGCAGAGGCAATACAAAAGGGTTTTCTGCACTGAGTGGCAGTAGATTTCAACAGAACACGACCACAGCTACCTAGCGAAACAGTGGTACTACCCTAAAAGATTTTGGTAAGTAGGTTTGGGCAGACGCAATGCAAAAGGATTTTCTGAGCTGTGTGGCGGTAGATTTCATCAGAACAGTGGACCACAGCAACCTAGCCAAACAGTGGTACTACCCTAAATAGATTTGGGTAAGTACGTTTGGGCACATGATATACAGAAGTGTTTTCTGCACTCTGTGGCGGTAGATTTCAACAGAACACTGGACCACAGCTACCTAGCCAAACAGTGGTACTACCCTAAATAGATTTTGGTAACTAGGATTGGGCAGATGCAATACAAAAGGGTTTTCTGTGCTGTGTGGCGGTAGATTTCAATAGAACACTGGACCACAGCTACCTAGCCAAGCAGTGGTAATACCCTAAATAGATTTTGGTAAGTAGGTTTGGGCAGATGCAATACAAAAGGGTTTTCTGCGCTGTGTGGCGATTGATTTCAGCAGAACACTGGACCACAGCTATCTAGCCAAACAGTGGTACTACCCTAAATAAATTTTGTTAACTAGAATTGGGCAGATGCAATTCAAAAGGGTTTTCTGTGCTGTGCGGCAGTAAATTTCAACAAAACAGTGGACCACAGCTACCTAGCCAAACAGTGGTACTACCGTAAATAGATTTTAGTAAGTAGGTTTGGGCAGATGCAATACAAAAGGGTTTTCTGCTCTGTGTGGCAGTAGAGTTCAACAGAACACTGGACCACAGCTACCTACCCAAACAGTGCTACTAGCCAAAAAGGATTTGCTTGGCTAGGTCCAGTAAAAAAAGACTTGTAATCACAGGAGGTGTAGCTTTCGTCACAGCAGTGCTACACCCTGCCTGGCACACAGTGCTACTAGCCAAAAAGAATTTGCTTGGCTATATTTGGCCAGATGCTGTAAAAAATGCTTGCTTAGCACAGGATCTATGCAGATTTCAACACAGCACTGAACAGACCTGCCTGGCAAACAGTGCTTTTAAGCCCTAAAAAGGTCTGTTCTTGGAAGGAGTGCCTAACCTACTGTGACGTGGTCACTGGCCGTGTCGTTGAGGGGAGGTATGTGTCACGCAGGTTACTAGCCTGTGTGACCTAAAACCTGTAAAAGCTACCCAGCATGTTATGTGTTGTGGAGTTAATCTCAAAAGGGTGTGTGGTTTTAGGGGAATGACTAAGAGGGCGGGAGGTCATTCCCCCTACCTCCCCTGAGGGTGTGGCTGAGCCACAGTAAAAGCACAAGGCTGTTTTTTTTTCTTGTGTTTTGGAGAGACTGATGTGCAGAGGCTCCTGACTGTGGAGCTGAGCTAAGGAGTAGCTGCAGTCTGCAGCCAGTCAGTACAGACGGACCTGTACACATACGGACTGTGATTACTCATTTTGTTTCTTTTGATTTACCTTGCAAGCCAGTGACGCTCCTTTGTTTTTGTGCCCAATTCTGCTGGGTTTATGAGGTTTTAATAAACCTGCAGCCAAACACATTCCTGTGTCTACAACTGAATGCAGCTGAGTGAGTCGTCTTGCCACACTTGGTGGAGAATGCGGGCAACCGATCCTCAGGAACCCGTGTAGCTGCTGCAAGAAACAGGAATAGTCGCAGAGCTGCATAGGAGGAGTCCGCTGGGAGCAGAAGGCTGAAGGACCTGGGATGATGTCACAGTCACGTGATCTGTCCATCCAGGAAGTGCTGTGCTCTGCTTGGTGAGCACAATACACCACAGGCTGGAGATCCTAGTTGTACGGGCGGTACAACCGGGAAAGGTTAGTGTAAACCTACCCCCCCCCCCCGTTGACCATCGGGTAGTACCCATTGGAGCGCCCCTCCTGTTTCTTGTCTCTTTGCAGCTAAGAGAAGCCTGGCAGCATGGAGGAGGTCCTCAAACACCTGCTGCAGAGCCAGCAGCAACAGCACCAACAACATGTGCAGAGCCAACAGAGCATGCAACAGCAGCACCAGGAAACCACCAAGTTGTTGCTACAACAGATCCAGTTGCAGCAGAAAGCACAGGAGCAGCACCACCAGCAGCAGCAGCAGCAGATGCAGCTTCTCGCTGACGCCATCCAGAGCAGAGCGTCCGCCCTACCCCCACAGTCGACTGATGACTCGCACGTCAGGAAGGCTGTAAGGGGGGCGATGCAAAAGATGACCCCAGGGGATGATGTTGAGGCGTTCTTGTCGGTGTTTGAGAGGGTAGCTGAGCGGGAGAAGTTGCCACCACAGCAGTGGGCAGAGATGCTGGCCCCCTATTTAACCGGTGAACCTCAGAAGGCCTACTATGACCTGGCACTTCAGGATGCACAGGAGTACTCTAAATTGAAGGCAGAGATATTGGCGCGATCCGGAGTGTCTATGGCGGTCAGAGCGCAAAGAGTCCACCACTGGGCGTACGCGGGCGACAAACCCCCTCGCTCCCAGATGTTTGACTTATTACATTTAGTCCAGAAATGGCTACAGCCCGAGTCTGCCACTCCTGCCCAGATGGTGGAACGGGTGATGATGGACAGGTTTATTCATTCCCTGCCCCGTCCGGTTCAGACCTGGGTTGCCCAGGGAGACCCTCGGAACGCTGATGACCTTGTGGGCTTGGTAGAGAGGTACCAGGTGGTGGAAAAGTCCCTGGGAAAACCAGACCTAATGTACTCTCCGTATTGGGGCACCCAAAGGGGGGCAGTAACACCACGTAAGGGGACTAAAGCCGCAAACGGAGGGCGTCCCAGTTCCACTGATGGGCCAGCAAAGTCTGCTAGGGCGGAGGTGATTTGTTGGCGGTGTCATAACCCGGGGCACATTGCCGCTAGGTGCCCTACGTTCCCTGAGCCAATGGACTGCAGCCTGGGCAGACGGTGCTCTTATTATGCCTATCCGGCCTGTAGTGTGGATGGACAATCCAGGGAGGGACCACAGGTGTGTGACGTGTCTGTGGATGGAGTCAGGGTACTGGGACTGTTGGACTCTGGAAGTCTGGTGACCTTGATTAGTGCTACCCTACCCCATCAGCTGATCACGGCCAGAACCGTGGGTGTCCGCTGTATACATGGGGACGCCAAGAACTATCCCGTAGCCAGAGTGACCGTTGAAACAGACTGCGGTGCTCAAATCTATGAGGTCGGGGTGGTCAAGGACCTGATACATCCCATTATACTGGGCCGTGACTTTCCCTTGTTTTGGGACTTGTGGGGGAGAGGAACTGGACTTAGTGGCATGCGCAGAAACCAGGTCCTTGGAGAAGAAGCCCCGATAAAGCCTCCTGGGAAGGACTTTCCTTTGTGTGTCCTCGCCGGCGATGAGGGCGAGGCGGAGACTGAGATGGAGGACGTACCTGAGTAAGACGTATCTGGCGACAACTTTGGGACTGATCAAATTCGGGACTTGACTTTAAAGGGGGCGTTTGACCAAGTTACTGTATGTAATGGGGTTGCCCAAGAGCCGGGGGCCGATACCAGATTCCCCCATTTCGCAGTGCAGGGGGAGTTGCTATACCGGGTGGCTAAACTAAGGGGTGGTGAAACAGTAGAGCAGCTGTTAGTGCCGAGGCCATATAGAAAGAAAGTGTTAGACATGGCTCACTCACATGTTCTGGGGGGACACCTAGGGGTCGAAAAAACGCAGGAGAGGATTCTGAGGAGATTTTACTGGCCGGGGTGTTACCGGGAAATTCTCAATTATTGTAGGTCCTGCCCCACCTGCCAAATAACTGCTCCCTCGCCCCACTTCCGAAGCCCCTTAGTTCCACTACCGGTGATAGAGGTTCCATTTGAGAGGATTGCCATGGACCTGGTGGGACCCCTAGTGAAATCTGCTCGGGGACATCAATACATCCTGGTGATCATGGACTATGCGACCCGGTATCCCGAAGCAGTACCCCTAAGGAACTCGTCCAGCAAAACCATAGCTCGAGAGCTGGTCCATATCTTTGCGCGAACAGGGCTGCCAAAGGAGATTCTGACTGATCAGGGAACCCCCTTCATGAGCAAAGTGATGAAGGAGCTTTGTAGAGTCCTCCGGATAGCCCAGATTCGGACCTCTGTTTATCACCCACAGACGGATGGTCTGGTGGAACGGTTCAACAAGACCTTAAAGGCGATGCTCAGGAAAGCAGTGGAAAAAGACGGGCGAGACTGGGACTATCTGCTCCCATTCCTACTCTTTTCCATCAGAGAAGTTCCGCAAGCCTCCACGGGTTTTTCGCCGTTTGAGCTGCTATATGGGCGACATCCAAGAGGTCTCCTCGACATCGCCAAGGAAACCTGGGAGGCTGAAGTCACGCCGCATCGGAGTATCATTGAACATGTTGCCCAGCTACAGGAAAGAATGGCACAGGTGATGCCCATTGTGAAAGAACATCTCCTCCGGGCACAAGAAGCCCAGGCTAGGGTGTATAACCGATCGGCGAGACTAAGACAGTTCCAGCCCGGGGACCGTGTGTTGGTGCTTATCCCCACCGTCGAAAGCAAGTTCCTGGCCAAATGGCAAGGGCCATACGAGGTGGTGGAAAAAATCAGTGACGTTAATTATAAGGTCCACCAGCCCGGCCGCAGAAAGGCATATCAAGTATACCACGTGAACTTGCTCAAGCCGTACCAGGACCGGGAACCTGCAGGAACTTCTTGCTTGGAGGCGGCTCCTGAAGGCAGGGTGGAGGAAATCACTATTGCAGAGACCCTTTCGCCAGCCCAGAAGCAACAGTGTCGAGAGCTACTACAGCGGAACCGGGAGCTATTCTCAGAATTGCCGGGGCATACTCAAGTGATAGAACATGACGTGCTCACAGATCCACAGGTGAGAGTGAATCTAAAGCCATATCGGATTCCGGAAGCACGTCGGGAGGTGATCGCGGCCGAGGTGAAGAGGATGTTAGACCTCGGGGTCATAGAGGAATCGAAAAGCGGGTGGTCAAGCCCTATCGTTCTTGTGCCAAAACCCAACGGGGAGTGGAGGTTCTGTAACGACTACCGTCGGCTGAATGAGGTATCCAAGTGTGACGCCTATCCGATGCCCCGTGTCGACGAGCTAATCGAGAGGCTTGGACCAGCGAGATACATCACCACTCTTGACTTGACAAAGGGGTATTGGCAGATCCCCATGTCCCAGACGGCTAAGGAGAAAACTGCCTTCTCAACACCGGATGGATGTTTTCAGTATACCCGGATGCCGTTCGGACTCCAGGGGGCTCCAGCCACCTTCCAAAGGGCTATGGATAGAGTCCTAGCCCCCCACAAGAAGTATGCAGCCGCCTACCTCGATGACATTGTGGTCTTTAGCTCAGACTGGGCTAGTCATCTTCCGAAACTGCAGGCCATTTTGGATGCTCTTGGGAAGGCGGGATTTACTATAAATCCCAGGAAATGTGCCATTGGGAAGGAGGAGGCCAAATACTTGGGCTATGTCGTCGGAAGAGGTGAGATAAAGCCACAAGTCAAGAAAGTGGAGGCAATCCAGACCTGGCCACGGCCGCTCACCAAGAAACAAGTGAGAGCCTTCCTTGGTTTGGTGGGATACTACCGGCGGTTTATCCCAAATTTTGCCATGATGGCTGCGCCACTGACAGATCTCCTAAAAGGCACCAGATCTACCATGGTGAAATGGACGGAGGTAACAGAGGCTGCATTCCAGCAGTTGAAGGTAGCACTGTGCGAACAGCCGGTCCTGGTTGCACCAGACTTTACGAAGGAGTTTGTAGTCCAGACAGACGCTTCGGAGGTGGGGTTGGGAGCCGTGCTCTCCCAAGAGATAAATGGGGAAGAGCATCCCGTTCTCTATCTGAGCCGCAAGCTATCATCCTGTGAGACGCACTATGCAGTGGTGGAGAAGGAGTGTCTAGCCATAAAGTGGGCCGTAGATACCCTGAGGTATTACCTGCTGGGCCGGAGGTTTAAATTGGTGTCAGACCATGCCCCATTGAGATGGCTTAGGGAAAAGCAGGGACGCAATGCCAGGGTCACCAGGTGGTTCCTGGCCCTTCAGGACTTCGACTTTCAGGTGGAGCATAGGCCGGGGAAGTTGCACGTAAATGCTGATGCCCTCTCTAGACTTCCCTGCCTGGTGTCGGTAGGTGCCCAAACCCCCGGCTTTGGGCAGAGGGGGGGAATGTGTGACGTGGTCACTGGCCGTGTCGTTGAGGGGAGGTATGTGTCACGCAGGTTACTAGCCTGTGTGACCTAAAACCTGTAAAAGCTACCCAGCATGTTATGTGTTGTGGAGTTAATCTCAAAAGGGTGTGTGGTTTTAGGGGAATGACTAAGAGGGCGGGAGGTCATTCCCCCTACCTCCCCTGAGGGTGTGGCTGAGCCACAGTAAAAGCACAAGGCTGTTTTTTTTTCTTGTGTTTTGGAGAGACTGATGTGCAGAGGCTCCAGACTGTGGAGCTGAGCTAAGGAGTAGCTGCAGTCTGCAGCCAGTCAGTACAGACGGACCTGTACACATACGGACTGTGATTACTCATTTTGTTTCTTTTGATTTACCTTGCAAGCCAGTGACGCTCCTTTGTTTTTGTGCCCAATTCTGCTGGGTTTATGAGGTTTTAATAAACCTGCAGCCAAACACATTCCTGTGTCTACATCTGAATGCAGCTGAGTGAGTCGTCTTGCCACACTACTAACTATCTCTCTAACTTGGAATGGAATCGCTATCTATCTATCTATCTTTCTCTGTAGCGCATACAGCAGTGGTGGCGTCTGACACTGAGCTCCAACACTAAGAAAATGGCTAGGAGTGAAAATGGCTGGTTCTTATATTGCAAGAACATGTGACATACCCAGCCAATGACACAAGCCTTTGTGTGCAAAAAGTGCACTTTGTTCTCTGTGTGCTGATAGGCTGACATACCAGACCACCCACTATGCCTAGACACTGAAACTTATAATAACGTTGAACAAAAGCATTACTGTGAAAAGTCAGTAAAACTTAAGGTCAACAAACAGTTATCGGACATAATCTTGAATTACCAAATTTTTAGCAAATCGTTCGCATTCGTTGAACGACTCGAACATAATCTAAAAGAGGTTGAATTTGAAATTGGTGAACATGTTAGTTCGAACATCCCTCATCTGTACTGAGCAACAGTCCAGTTCTTTTTCTCCGTGGTCCAGGTAAGACACTTCTTGCATTGTCTAGTGGTCATGAGTGGCGTGACACAAGGGATTAGACAGTTGTAGGCCATGTCCTGGATACGTCTGTGTGTGGTGGCTCTTGAAGCATGGACTCCAGCATCAGTCCACTCCTGGTGGATCTCCCTCAAATTTTTCAATGGCCTTTTCTTAACAATTCATTCAAGGCTGATTATCCTGGTTGCTTGTGCACCTTTTTCTACCACACAGGCTACTGAACCAGACTAAGGGACAAGTTTAAACATTTAGCAAGCCTTTGTAGGTGTTTTGTGTTGATTATTCCAGTTTTCTGAGATAATGAATTTGGGGGGTTTATTGGCTGTAAGCCATAATCATCAACACTAACAGAAATAAACACTTGAAAAAGATCACTCTTTTTGTAATGACTCTATGTAATATATGCGTTTCACTTTATGTATTAAATTACTGAACTAAATTAACTTTTTGATGATATTCTAATTTATTAAGATGCCCTTGTATATTAGGGAGAAGCTATTTGATTAAAATAATG
Organism: Allobates femoralis; assembly: GCA_033576535.1. Lineage (NCBI taxonomy): Eukaryota > Metazoa > Chordata > Amphibia > Anura > Aromobatidae > Allobates > Allobates femoralis. Next base: position 247,350,199 of record JARQOC010000005.1, read on the forward strand.
TAAACAACCATTGAATAAATAATCAACTGGTGATTGATGGTAATGCTGATGCAATCATTCATATGCTAATTGATATTCGCCTTTACACTTGTTGAAAGTCGCCATACAGGTTCCATGACATTAGATGAAGTACAAATATTCATTTATTAAACATGTATTGCATATCTATCTACACTCCTCTCTGGTATGTTTTTGCTTTCATGGCTACCTTACAGCTTCCTTTAAGTAAATGTACACTATCGAGCATTATGTTGTTTTCTAACCTAAATAGATTCTTAGATTAAGCTGTGTTAATAAATTTCTTAATAACTCTTTATAGAATGCAATATTTTATAATAAGTAGCACTAATTTCATGACGTAGCATAAAAAGAAAACCTGCATACAGTTAGTACAGTTAAAGGGATTTTTAAAGATCATGCTACATTTGACCAAAGGCTTCCAGTATGATAAAAGGGCGAAAAAGTATACTCACTGGTTATTTCTCCATTTGGTACAGCACCACCAGTCTAGTTAAGCACCCTGGTGTTCATTTGTTCATGACCACTGCAGCCAGTGATTGGCTTCAGCCCTGACATGAGTATGTGGCGCCCCACTGGTCGGTGCACCACGAGGGGGTACTACACCCAGACCTGTGTGTGCGGTATCCCAGTGACCGGTTGATGGGGAGTTGATCTGTGGCTTTCATTACGCTTTCACACACCTAGAGCCAGGGGGCAAATTGGCTAAACCCGTTACCAGTGTAATCGGTCCCAGTGGGAAATTATATAGGTGGGAGTGAATAGCGGGAAAGAAGGAGAAGGTAGAGACAGACCTTGAGGGAAGTTGAGGAAGGAGGACCCTGCGAGAGTTGCAGAGGAGGGCGCCTGAAAAGGAACAGCGGCCCAAACCGAAGTGGGAGCCGAGGGTGTTGGTGAACACCTGGTGCCAGACCGTCCTAATACCTGTTCTGGGGGAATCCCAGTCCGAATAGTGGTGCAGGAGAGTTCAGCCCTGAGCCGCCAATACAGGAGGGCGGTGGGCAATTGTCGAGCCCATGGGGACGGGGTACTCGGTACCGGACCAGGTCTGCTGCTGGGGATGTCACGGGTGGTCCTGGTCCGGACCGTGTCCCGGGCCTGGCAATTAATAAAGGGGATATTTACAGGGGAAATGTCAGTCGTGACGCCACCCACAGTGTGTGGCCAGAAGTGGGGCCACCGCTGCTGCAGAACCTCCAGGGATGATGTAATGGCAGCTAGGATGGAATAGTTCTCCGTGGGCAGAACTGAGTTCCCCGGGGCAGTGATGGTAAAGTCTATTGTGTAGGGTATGGTGCAGGCCTGTGCTGGGTGCAATACACTTACTGTCCAGATGCTGCAGGAATCCTCCTTCAGTGTTGGAGCCGGCAAGCTGTGGCTCTCCAGGCGGGGATCTTCTGCAGACCTGTTTGGAGGGAGCCGTATTCAGGCAGAAACATGTAAGGGAGTCAGATTCAGGGTTCACCGTGTTTACTTCTCAAAGTTCTCTCTCAGTTACAGTTCCAGTGCAGTTCACAGTTTACACTCTTTACACTCTTCCGGGTTTCTTTACTCTCTGCAGCCAGGTTGTTCCTTGTATGACCCCTCACTCTGTCTCTGTCCTCTCAGGCTCTGGTTCTCTCTCTCTGCCTCGCTGTTGTGCGTGTCTCCGGACAGTATGGCGGTGGCTCGGACCCTTGTGTGCCCTCCGGGTTGCCACTGAGCTGCCTGTCCTTTAGGGTAGGAACCCTAACATGTAGCTAGAGTTCCCCGTCGGTTGTCTGGGGATACCGGGTGAAGCGTCGGTCCCCTTCAGAGCCGACACTCTGCTGCTAGCCCAGCCTCCAATAGTCCTCAAGGGTGAGGCTCTACCAGGCTCTCTCTAACCGTGTCTTCGGGTTCAATAGGAGGGCCACTCCACCTGCAGTCTGTTGTCTCAGCCGTGTTTCTAGGACCCAGTGCTACTGGTCCTCTCGTCCCTCACACTCCTGGGGTGCTGGCTCCGGACGTGCTTTCTCTCAGTGGTTCGCACTTGCTCTCCAGATTCTGCACTCCTTCCACCCCACTCTTGCAGGACATGTGCTTCTGTCTTTGCATCTCAGCCTACACCGGCCTACTGCTGTCTCTTGGCCTGTGCTGTGCTCCTCAGCCTGCTGCTGGTCTGTGTCTTTGCTGCTCGGCACCCTGGGCCTACTGACTCTTTTCTCCTCCCTCTTCTCTATATCTACCCTCTGTCACCTGACTTGCTTGCTGGCCCACCCACTGTCTCTAAACCCACCACCCCTTGCCTGCCTAGAGTTCCCAGGCTCCGGGTTGGGTACTGCTTTTTACTGCTACGTGGGTTGTGTGGGCTATGAGGGTGTTGGTGTTCAACTGTCGTTCCTACCTTCCTGGCTGCAGTTCCCTTTGTGGCCTCTTGGTCGCAGGGGCACCACACAATCATATAACCACGACCCGGTCCAACTCACATCCCCACCAGGATCTCCGTCAAGGGTTTGAGCCCCTTCTAAAGGGTATCTCCCCCTTAGAAAGAAGGGTAACCTCTAAAAGACTCGTGGGCCTGGTGCAGAACAAGTGGATCACTGCAGGGCCGCGCTAAGGAAGTAGGAGCAGCGCAGAGAGAGAGAGTGAAGACAGAGGGCAAAGTCGAAAGAAACACCGTTGAGGGCCACAGAGAGACTTTCTATTCACTGGTAACTACCCAGGCTAGCTACCCGAATTGTGAACCTGTTAATTTCCTGGAGGTTATCAGTAAACCAGTACAGAGACTCAGCAATGTGTGGTATGTTATTCTTTCATGCTGTGAGAAGTCACTCAGCCTCTCGTCTGCGGAGCAATCTCCCTGTGCCTGTGACCATGACAACTTGTACAGCAACTCTGCCCTGGGGATTCTGCTCTACCTTGTGGGAGCAAGACCAACTGGCTGCAGTAACTTCACTCCCCAGAGGTCTGACAGCAGTGCTGGTGTCTTCATTAGATACTGCAGGTGTAGTCACCAACAATGCACGTTATTTATTTCCTTTTGTACATTTTTCAGCGACCACCAGGGCCATGGACCCAGGACCAGTGACAGCAAAGGTAATCAGCGCCCGGGATCCAAGTCCCCTTGGCCTTGGGGTGGGTCAAGTAGATAGGATGTCATAGCTGCAGAAAGTCAACAAAGACCAGCAGAAAGAACTAAAACAATAGAACTTGAGCAATATATGACATCAGGGGTGAGTAGAGATTTTTTTGTTATTTTATAATACTATATGACTTTCTTTTCTCCATGCTCAATGTGGTACACACAAGGACACAAGACAGAGGTTGAGTCAACTTTAATCCATGTCAACTGGCTGCAAGTGTGATTTAGTTATTGCCAACACCTGTTAGGTGCTACAGGTAAGTTACAGGTGCTGTTAATTACAAAATTTAGAGAAGCATCACATGATTTTTCTAACAGTGCTAATACTTTTGCCCTCCCCCTTTTTTATGCTTGGTGTGGAATTAGATCCAATTTGGCTTTAGGACAATTTTTTTTGTGTTTTTTCATTGAAGACAAATTAAATGAAGATAATAATACCAAAGAATTTGTGATTGCAATCATTTTCAGGAAGAAACTGAGTATTATCTGACAGAATTGCAGGGGTGTCAATACTTTTGGCCACAACTGTATGTATCCCCGTCCAGGCTAAGCACAGCTAAATCCAAGTAAAGGAGAAAAGGTAGTTTCCAGCAAGCGTTGAAGGAACAATTATAGTCTTTTTTGCAAAAGCTCTTCAATATTTAATGAATCCAAGCATGTTACACGTGTATCAAAAAGAAATCCACCCCTCTCCCCCCTAAAAACTACGCGTTTTAGTGGATGCTGTTATCAAGCTATCCAATGAATGCGCCAATTTCTGGGGCAGCTGCGGGCTGCTATTCTATAGCATAAGGGGGCCCAATAACTGTGAGCCTCACCTATCAGTCCCCAGCTGCCTAGTTTTACCTTGAATGGCAATTAAAAATAGGGTGAAGTCAATGTATTTTTTTTTTTAAATAATTAAAAAAATAATAATGGGTTCCCCTGTATTTTTTATTGATAGCCAAAGTAAAACTAGGCAGCTGGTGGGGTGGAAAACAGCCCGCAGCTTTCTGCTTCATCTGTGCTGAGAATAAAAAATACATGGGACCCCTATGTATTTTTTTCATTATTTATTTATTTTTCACCCAATGACAGTAGTTTGGTTTCCTTACACTGATGTACCGTATATGGCAACAAAGTGCACAGACCGATAGAGATCATGGGGCGCACTCTTAATACAACAGCCAATTACAGATATTGTCACAAAGAGTGAGTGTCTGTGATTGGCTGTTACAGTTCAGTGCAATGAATATTCATGAAGCTTAATGGCCAGCCCAGGGAGCAAGCAGCAGGAAAGCAGAAAACTGGAAAGCTTTATCTCTATCTATCTATCTATCTATCTATCTATCTATCTATCTATCTATCTATCTATCTATCTTAATAAAAAGAGCAGCACAGCTTCTGCAGTGGGTGCAAATCAATCCAAGCAATACTTCTGTATGCTATTCATACGATACCAAAAAGGAATACAGCACTCCAAATCAAGTGTCCAAAATCTGCTTTTATTAGGCCATCAAGTGCAGTGTGCAACTATTCAGGCCCAGTCGTCCTTCTTCTAGCCCAGGGGTGGGGAACTCCAGTCCTCGAGGGCCGCAAACAGTTCAGGTTTTCACGATTTCCTTAGTATTGCACAGGGATTGGAATCATCACCAGTGCAAGTGATTATGTTATCACCTGTGCAAAACTAAGGAAATCCTGAAAACCTGCACTGATTGCAGCCCTCGAGGACTGGAGTTCCCCACCCCTGTTCTAGCCCCTAGCCCTCTAGAGAGATAGTTCCAGCAATGGAGAGGTGAACTCCACACATAAAATAAGAAGGAAAAAAAACAGACAGCACCTCCTATAAGCTTTTCAGCACAGGTGCAAATCAACACAACCTAATTATATAGATAAAAAAAAAAATTGTAGCATCACACTATCAGTGCCAATACATGCATACCACAGGTTTTAAGTGATGTTAGTAGATGTAATTTGTTGAGAAAAAATAAAAACTAAAAATTTTTTTTGAAAAAACTCAGATGGAAATTTTTATTTTTATTTTTAACCTTCCTAGCGTTATTCCCGAGCCTGACTCGGGGTTAACATTCACTACCAGAAGCGTTAACCCCGAGTCAGGCTCGGGCTTACCCGCGTTCGCGGCAGATGCGGTGAGAAAACCGCATCTGCCGCACTTGCCGCACTTGCCGCACTTGCGCCGCACCCTCATACATTGTTAATATGTGCCCCTGCAGCCTAGTAAACCATTAGCAGCACTGTTTTTGTGTGAAAAGTGGCTGCAGTAGAAGTGAGATAATGATTTTATACACTTACATGCCTGCGTACTTGAGGGCGTCTCCCTGTGTGTGCTAAATTATATAGTATCTCAGGCACACAAGAATGAAAATGAGAAAATATTGCATCAATTCCTGTTTTTATTGTCTTGTCAGTAAGGAACGTTTCGGCTATAAGTAGCCTTCTTCAGCCAACTGACACTATATGGCATAAACATAAGAAACACATGTGTGTAAACAAATAGTCATGACAAAATTTCAAAACAATCATGTTACCAGGGAAAAGGGGAAGGGAAGTAAAACAACATATAGATATGCACAAAGACAAAAATATTCAGGATCATAAGGCTAGACCTCATTCAAAACATAGTCATCAGGGGTAACATTGATAATTCAACAGATGATGGTTATTCAGATCATTTCTATAAGATCCATAGTGATAAGGGATATGCTGTGAATTGTTCATGTTTATCAACCAGGACGTCTACCTGAGGAAAGGAATTCTCAGGAACAAAGGATTCTCATATGAATGTGAGTTCAGCCTTGTAATGAGAATCAGTGGTAACAGGTCTGAAAAACCTATAATAATGAAAAAAGTACAAGCAAGTGATGGAGAAATACAGCATCAATCTATAAAGGTATTGAGTTTCTCAAGATCTCCTATATATGGAAATATCATTTCTGGCAGTTACCTATTACTCGAAAACAAAGAAGTGGACCACTCAGTGTGTGAATGGTCGTAAGTGTACCCCTCGGTCAGTATGGACCTTGTGGAAGGGTCATATAGTCCTAAAAGTGATAAAGGGCACATGTGTCACTCTGTAAGGGGAAATACAAATGGAGGAACTACAAGAACACGTAGCTGAAACCGTATAATCAAAAACACAACCTTAGATGGGTCCAGAGTAACCCTCTATGGTACTGCTGCCCATATTTCAGAAGCAACTGAAAGTAAATAAAAGGAAAACACAGTAAAGGGTGAATAAGCCCAATGTAATCCCTCAATAAACAACCCTTTATGGGACAGACTAGTAGTGTCTAAAAGTATGGTAATGTACCTTTAAGGTGAAGCTAAACCGGTCACTGGCAGAAAGAAACAGGAGAGAAAGAGAAATAAGTAAATAGAACAGTCTCACCCATGTCTATTCGTTGTGCCTCTCAGTGCAGGTGCCTACCGTCCGGTCAGGGGAGTGCGGGTGGCGGTAATGCTGCCGCTATAAGGTTTATATGGGCGTGGGGCGGGTGTAGCGCGGCTTCCTGTTTCCGCCCTTTGGAACGCAGGAAGCCGCCCGGAACGCAAGCCGCGCATGCGTGTTGATGCCGCGTGGTCTCCTATCTACTGACAGCCAGTCAGACCTAAGTAGTAGATCGCGGAAGAACGCAGACTCAATCAGAAGATCTGCAGAGAAAAAGAAACAAGGAAGAAAATGAAAACAATGCATTGGTATTATAAAATAAAACTACTTAACTGAATCACACTACTTTAGTATGTCAACCATTAAAGGGGCAAATAGGATAAAGATAATCCATGGTTTTTTTAGGTGATAATACCTAATAATTAGTATCCAATAATAAATAAGTTATGTTAAAACTTACAGCAGTACAAAGGGTCCTATGGAAACACAAAGATATAAGACATCAAAGAAGAACATCAGCTAATAATCTTTGTGTGATATCTTAGATATTTTTAAGTTTGTACAAAACCAGGTAAGGCAGACCTCAAAGCCCAAAGGAATCAAGAATCTATATAAACATTGTTAGATCTCAATATTTAGGGTCATATTCCCTATTCAGGCCCAAAGGGGATAATGTCTGTAATGTATGTATCCAATACAGTTCTCTCTCTTTGAGTCTGGCTATACGGTCACCCCCCCGTCGGCTGGCAGGAACATGATCAATGACTTGAAATCTTAACTGTGCCACCCCATGATTGTGGGTCATAAAGTGATGTGGTAAAGGTAGGAGATTATGTCCGCACCTGATGGTAGATTTGTGTTTACTGATACGGTCTCGGATATGTTGGATGGTTTCCCCAACATACCCGAGACCGCAGGGACATTTGATCAAGTATACCACATAGCTTGAATTACAGGTAAAAAATTCCTTAATGGAATATCTTTTGCCAGTCCTAGGGTGGGTGAACGTGTCGCCCTTAGTCATGTGTGAACATTGGAGGCAACCCAAACATGGAAAATTGCCCCGCTTGGGTGTTGCCAAAAAGGTCTGCCTGGGGATTAATTTACAAGAGCCTATGTCGGCCCTAATCAATTTGTTCTTAAGGTTGGGGGCCCTCTTATAGCAGAAAAGTGGAGGTCTGCTAAACTCAGGGACCTGAGGATACGACAGGCCCAACATCGGCCAATGTTTGTTGATTATACCTTTGAAACAAGTCGAGAATGGGTGATAGGTGTTGACACAAGTCACGTAAGGCCCTGTCCGTTTAGTGCGTGGAGTAATGTCTGTGTGGAATGATGAAATGGACCTAGGATAACCCCTTTCCCTAAATTTTTTCTCCATCTCAGAATGTCTCACGGCTCGCTTGTCTGGATCTGAGACAATTCTTGATACCCTCATGTGTTGTGAATATGGGAGGGCCTCCTTTAGGGGTCGTGGATGACAACTGTCAAATCTCAATAAGCTGTTCTTATCCGTAGGCTTAACATATAGATCTGTTATAACGTTGCCCGTTACATCAACACAGACAAGGGTGTCCAAGAAATTAACTACCCGTGGCCCTACATGTTTGGTAAACGTCAACCCTGGTGTTCTAGAATTGATATCTTCAAAAAAGGTGTCAAAATCAGTCACTGGACCTCTCCAAATCAGAAAGATATCATCAATATATCTTCTCCAGAGTTTCACATGTGTCCTTGTTAAATTATGTGAATAAATATGTCTGTGTTCGAAATATGACATAAATATATTGGCATAAGGGGGTGCCACGTTCGATCCCATGGCAGTCCCCTTCCGTTGCATGTAGAACTGATCTTGGAACAGAAAATAATTCTGTCCAAGTATCAGTTCTAGGGACTCTAGACAGAATTCTTTGCCTGGAGGTGTCAGGTCACTATACTCGTCAAGGAACCAGCTGACCGCTTCTAAGCCTAATGCGTGACTAATGCTGGTATATAGACTGTTCACATCTAGTGTAACTAGCGAACAGTCTGAAGTTAGTGTACCGACATTTTTAAGGCAATCAAGGAAATCAGATGTATCTTTAAGATAAGCTGGGGTATTCCGTACTAAAGGGGAAAGAATTTTCTCCAAAGTTATAGAAATAGGGGAAAGTAATGAATCAGTTGAGGCGACTATAGGTCTGCCAGGTGGATTCCTTAGATCCTTATGGATCTTTGGGAGGGTGTAAAACACTGGGATAGTCGGGCAGGAATTCTTCAAATAACTGGCCAATTTGTCATCAATAATGCCCCTGTGTAGATATTTCTGTATGTGGGAATCAATCAATCTGGAAATACTATGTGTTGGATCTTTCGATACTACGGTATATGTATCTGTGTCAGCAAGCTGTCTCCTAATCTCATTAACATAGTATGTACGATCCAGGACCACTATAGCACCCCCTTTATCCGCTGGTTTTATAATAATATCCCCATTGTTCTTCAAACTCTCAATGGCTTGAGATTCAATGCCGCTCAGATTATGTCTTAGGTGTAAACCCCCTTGTTTGATGTCCTTGATCATCTTATCCATGTCTGCCTTAACAAGTTCTATGTAGGTCTCAATCGGGTGGTATGTGCGAGGTGGTTGAAAGTTACTCTTAGTCCTTATGTTGAGACTCCGTGTAGAAAAAGTCCTCAACTCAGCGGTAGGTCCAGGGGAAAGGGGGGTTTCTGTCACAGGGGATTGTCCTGAGAAGTGTGCCTTAAGTCTTAAAGACCTAAAAAAATAGTTCATCTCCTTCTCCAATTTAAAGGTGTCAAAACTTGGTGTAGGACAGTAACTCAGACCCTTCTGTAAAACCGTGTATTCTGCTGGTGAAAGCGTGTATTTAGAAATATTAAAGACGAGGTCTGCCTTACCTGTGATCTCCTCGTCATCCCGTGCGGTCTGTTTGGGTCTCCTCTTCCCCCTCCTCGTCCTCTTCGGAAGCGTTGGCGTTGGCCTAAAAAAGGAGGGATTGGTGGTTGTTGACCGCCATACTCGCTCCCCGAACTTGGTGATGAGGGATAGGACGGGTAGCCTCCATAATATGGTTGTCTCGGTGGATGGGACTCGCCGCATTTCCATTTATAGACTTGTCCTTTCTTATAGTCCTCCTCGTCTCTGGTAAATTTACTCTTCTTTCTTAGTTGTAGCTTCTTTCTGAATTCAGAATTCGAGTTAGTCACCTTAGTCTTCAGGTTGTTCAATTCTGTTTGAGAAAATGTGGCTGTCAGCTGTTCTTCTATGGTGGTGATGCTCTCTGTTAGTGACTCGATCTCCTTCTGTAGTCGGTCAATAGTCAAAGTTATAATATCAAAGGAGCATTTATTTAAAATGCCCTCAAATGTTGCACAAAAATCTTCGTCATCAAAAAATAACGAAGGGCGAAGGGGAACCCTCAGCCCTCTCGGGATGCGTTTTACTTGAGAGTACTCCACCAAGGTGGCAATGTGAAGTTCTAGAGCAGTCTTTCTCCGAATCTCTTTTTCATACTCTTTAGCTCTGATTTCCTCGGTCGTAGTCGTCAGGAACTGTCGTGGCACCGTAGCTCGGGCAATGATTGCCGAAGTTTCGTCGTCATTATATGAAAAAAGAGACATCGAATAGAAAAAGTACCAGGGGCTCAGGAAAAAATAGTCGTGCTGGCACTTGTGGGCTGTGCTCATCATGTCTGCTCTCCCCCTCCCTTATGCACGCCCCCTCTCAGCCTGCTATAGTGATGTGAGGCTGATTGCGTCATAAAGGGGCGGGGCTACCGGGATGCCGTGATTTAGCCCCGCCCCTTTATGACGAGGATCAGCCTCACATCACTATAGCAGGCTGAGAGGGGGCGTGCATAAGGGAGGGGGAGAGCAGACATGATGAGCACAGCCCACAAGTGCCAGCACACACAGGGAGACGCCCTCAAGTACGCAGGCATGTAAGTGTATAAAATCATTATCTCACTTCTACTGCAGCCACTTTTCACACAACAACAGTGCTGCTAATGGTTTACTAGGCTGCAGGGGCACATATTAACAGTGTATGAGGGTCATCCGAGGTGGTTGGTTCCTATGCAGATTACCGCAACCGCGCCGCAACCGCGCCGCAGGTGCGGCGCAAGTGCGGCAGCTATGCGGCAAGTGCGGCAGATGCGGTTTTTTTACCGCATCTGCCGCGAACGCGGGTAGCCCGCTTTTAGCAAAAAATTCTAGACCTAAACAGACCGCCAGGGAGGCTACATACTTATCTTAAAATAAAGTTCTTAGCGCAAGTATTGGCCGATATATGCCTGAGTTGTTTTTTTTTTTAAACTTCTTTGTTTTTATTTTTTCTCAACAAATTACATATACTAACATCTACTAACATCACTTAAAACCTATGGCATGCATGTATTGGCACTGACAGTGTGCTGCTAAAAATGTTTCTATCTATATGATCAGGTTGTGTGGACTTGCACCTGTGCTGAAAAGCATATAGGAGGTGCTGTCTGTTTTTTTTCCTTCTAAGGCTAGGGTCACACTTGCAATATTCTAAGTTCCCTGCATTGTTTGCAGAAAACTTAGAATTTTTTCTCACTATGCAGCCTGCACGCAGCCTTCACGCAGGCTGCATATCGGCGAACTCGGCTCCTAGCAACCCGATGTATTCCCTGGATACCAGCTACACAGTGGGCTGCGGGGAGTTCGATTTGCACCATGCACAGGGGAACTCAGCATGATCGGACGTCTTCCCAGGACACTCTGCAGAGAGGAATTTATGTTTACCATTGCTTTCTTTTATTTAGCTTTAGCAGTATATGTACACATACACTGCTAAAGCGAAAGTACACGTCACACGTGAACAGGAGTGAATTTCTTCTGAGTATGCTCAGTACACTAAAACCGGATCCGGGAAACGATCATGTTGTTTCCCGGATCAGGCACCATAGAATCCCATGTTAACTTCTCCGGACTGCACCGGATTCATTTCTGTCTGGTTTTGTCTGTTTTTTTCACTGGAGCCCAAAAACAGTGCAGTCTCCAATTTTGGGGACGGTGAAAAACAGGACAGAAATGAATCCGGTGCTGAATTCCCTAAAACGGATGGCCATTTATGTCCAATCCAGCACCATAGGGATACATAGGAGGCAAAACAGGATCCTGTTCTGTCCTTTTCAAAAGGACAGAACAGGATGCCAAAAACCGTGGTGTGAAGCTAGCCAGCCTTACAAAAATCTGATGCAGCCGGAGTATATCATTCACTATGTTATCAATGAGGCCCTAAGATTTATATTATTGAAGTACTGCTTATCATGCCTATTTTTATAAGCAAATATAATAAGATTGTATTTTGGCGCACTGTACGTGACCTCGAACTTGACCCAAACCTCAATATAAATCACTGATTGGCAGTTCAGCTCTCCACCCACATACAGCCAGCCATAAGTAAGTGGGAGAGTGACTTTTTTTAAATTAATATTGGACACACACAACACCCAGAAACTGTGCTTTAAAGTCCAGTGTGAGCTGATGAAACACTGCATGCGGCTAGCACTAGGCCAGGCATCAACCCTACCTGACCATAATGATGCTCATTCCAATATTTCGCAAACCTAAAGCATCCGAACTCTGGACCCGAATAGATTGAACACTGGGAAATTCAACGACTTGAACAGAACTTTGAAAGGCTTGCTAATCTCTAGCATTAACATGTAATACATATGTGTAAAATTGTACAATATTTAAGATTGTAAGGTTCTATTAAAAATAAGCCAGACTAAAGAAATCTGATTTCTAATGTCTTATATGGCCGGCTTCACACCATGATATTTCGGGTCTGGGTCTGTCCGATGTGAACCGGACAGACCCGGATCCGATTTTGCCCCACATGTATCCCTATGGTGCCAGATGGCTGTTATTTGCCATCCCATTTTGTGTTTTTCCGGGAGGATCCAGTTGTGGTCGGTTTTTGCATCAGACACAAAATCGGAGTCTGCAGCATTTTTTGTGTCCGGTGCAAAAAACGAACTAAACCGGATTCGGGGCGATCTGGCGCCCATAACATGGGAGTCTATGGGTACCAGAACGTGGCAAAAAATCAGACCGGTTCCCGGATGCCTGGTGCTGACTGAGCGGCGGCTCTGCAATGCAGCCATGCTCGTTCAGCGCAGCATTACAGAGCTGCCGCTGAGGTTCAGCACCTGGAGAGCTCCACGGCTGAAATTTCAGCACCGCGGGCAGCTACCCTGCACCCGCTATGCTGAATTTTCAGCACTGGACAGCGGCACAGACACGCACAAATGATTTCTGCTTAAAACAGGATCGGAGGGCATATTTGCCCTCAGTTTGAGCGCGTCCGGGGCATCCTGCAAAACACTGGACACAACCTGACAGCTGAAAATCATGGTGTGAAGTCGGCCTAAGGTAGAAGATCATGTACTAAATATCTTATTTATTTCAATCTGATGCAAAACTAATACTTTCATAGCAAGTGTCACCAATATAGGAATAGGATCCGGACAAGTATACCAAAGAACAGCTATATAAAGAATTTAAAACTAAATCTAATCTCAGCTGCATAGAAAAAAATATATGTTATTTTAAGCAAAGGTTTGAAATCTGCTTGAACAAGTTATTTAGAACTTCTGGCAGATTAAAAAAAATGCATTGTCATTACGAAATGCTTAGCAGTATCTAACAAAACAAGTATACGTCAGAGTGCTAATGACATGCCTGGGAGCCATGGTTAGCATGAGAAGCATTGCATTGTAAAGCAAGTCTTACCTATAACTGTTTCATGTGTTTTACTTAAACAATAGCAAACCATGTCTGTACTTGCAATGCCAGCTCGAAGTTTACAGAAATCTTACAAACTGTGTAAAGAGCTGCTTTAGAAAAACACCTCCCATAATAGGTATCTCGCAGATGCACTTATGTTATGTAAAAATAGAAATAGAAGTTACTCAAGAGGAAAGTTTCATTTACTTTTTTATATTAAAGTGGATCTTTCACTATGGAACTAAATAAACAACCAGCCTATATTATATAACTTACCTACTCTTTATTTAAATTCCTGGCAAGTAGTTGAGACATTATGATTCATGTATTTAGACAGTGATCCATACTAAATGATAAATGTAACCAAGGACAGACTGGGACTAAAACTAAACCCTGATGTTTAAAAGCACACAGACCCATCCTGTCCCTGCCCCATTCCCAAGATTGGGGTCTCTATTGCTTAAATTATCCTGCTTAAAGGTAACCTGTAATGTCCATTATGGCCTCCTCCTCAGCAGCAGTCACATGTATATGCCAAATTCCCTGCCTAACCAGCCGTGTCCAATGCTATTTACTAAAATCAATGTTTATAATAAGCACTTATATTCTGCGCTAACTAGGGGCATTGTTCCCCCAGACTAGTCACCCTTGTGGATGTAGTAAAATAATTTCAAAGAGCTAGCGTCTTTGCGGCTCTTGGAAATATTGCGCATGCGCGTGGTTGGTTTTGTCAGCGTTAGTGCGCCTCTGAAGCCAGGTGTACTTGTCCTGGCTTCAGAGAGGAGCACTGTGCATGATCAGAAGTGCAGAATTGTTTCTTCCAATTATGGGCAGTGTGCCCCTCCTAAGCCAGGACGTGTACATCCAGCTTCAGAGGCATACTAACGCTGACCAAAAGAGTCATGCACATGCGCAATATTTTCAGGAGTTGCAACGACACCAGCTCTTGGAAATCATGGTATCACACCCACATGAGCGTGATAACATTAAATAAATGCCGACGACTCTGGGGAAACAACGCCCTTTCAACTATTAAAAGGCCTAATTAGCATAGACATAAAGCACTTTATATATGCGTTTATAAACATTGATTTTAGCAAATAGCATTAGACAGAACATGTTAGGCAGATGATTTTGGCGCACACATGTTTATGGGTACTGGGTGGGAGGTGATAAGGTATCTAACAGGCTCCCATTAAAGGAAGTCAAGATTTACCACTATCTATATTTCCAATAATACCACTATATAACAGTTAATAATAGTATCTACTTTCATAATACCGAAGTCCCGTCTGTCATCCACACTGTACCACACGCCAGTGGCAGCCATATTTGCACACCCAAGTGATGGATGTGCAAATATGACACCTGCTAGCAGCACTGGCCTTCACACAATACTGGCAGCAGTGCCACTAACAACCACCAGTAACTCTCAGC
>JARQOC010000005.1:247365006-247380738 GCA_033576535.1 Allobates femoralis
CCAGTATTAATTTATGTTGTAATAACTCTGGAACACTTTAACGGATCCTAGGTTTGCTAAACTGTTTTCTTCATGGCATATTGGACTTCATGTTAGTGGTACGTTTAGGATGATATTTTTGCATTTATTTGTGAAAAAAATGGAAATTTGGTGAAAACTTTGAAAATATTACAATTTAAAACTTTAAATTTTTATGCTTTTTTAATAAATAGCATTCTCCACATGTCTACTTTACTTCAGTACAATTTTGGAAACTTTTTTGTTAGGAACTTAGAAGAGTTCAAAATAAAAAACCTTTTGCACTTTTTTATCATCTGGGGGGTGCGGCTGGGCCCCATGGGGCGCCGTTCATCCAGTGGTGCAGAGACATCGTACTGGGCAGCCCGTTTGGTCAGGTGGCAGGACCAATGGGTAACTATCAGACACTCTGCATCATATGTATCAGTGTGAATGGCGTCCTATGCAGGCCCAATATGTGCATGGCAAGTCACCTCCCACATGTCTTTGTAGGTAGAGGGGATTTTATCAACCTGCACCTGGGCTTGCTCCACATAATGGGGTCTGACTGCATCCTGTCAAGTGCTGTGTTGGTTTTGTATCTGGCTGCTGATGGTAAGAATTTTCTGATGCTGCCTTTTGAGTAGCTTTTGTACATAGATTGGAGTGATGCAAGAGTGCTAGAGAGGAGACCAGAGAGTAGGAGGTTGCAGTAGTGGTGGCGGGAGATGATTAGGGCGTGCACGAGTGTTTTTGCAGTTTCTTGGTCAAGGAATATACGGATCTGGGAAATATTTTTGAGTTGGAGTCGCCAGGAGGTGGCAAGAGCTTGGATATGTGGCTTGAAAGAGAGGGCAGATTAGAGGATCATCCCGAGACACTGAGCATGCGATACTGGGGAAAGTGAGCAGCCATTGACTTTGATAGATAGGTCTGGTGGAGGGATAGATGGGGGAAAGATGATGAATTCTGTTTTGTCCATGTTCTGTTTTAGAAATCTAGCAGAAACGAAAGATCAAATAGTGGACAAACATTGTGGGATTGTTGTTAATAAGGAGGTGATGTCAGGTCCACAGAGGTAGATCTGTGTGTTATCAGCATAGAGATGATATTGAAGACCGAGGGATTCTATGAGCTGTCCCAGGCCGAAGGTGTAGATGGAGAAGAGGGTTCTAGAACTGAGTCTTGGGGAACACCGACATACAGGGGTCGAGGTGAGGAAGTGATGTGGGAGAGGGAGACCCTGAATGTACGGTATGTTAGATATGACAAGATCCAGGATAGGGCCAAGTCTGTGATGCCAAGAGATGATAGAATCTGTAAAAAGAGGAAATGGTCCACAGTGTCAAAGGCAGAAGACAGGTCTAGGAGGTCTATATCAGCAATTTCTCATTTTACAACAAAATTTACAAAACCATTTTTTAGGGAACACATCACATTTGAAGCGTTTTTGAGGGGCCTACATGACAGAAAATAACTAAAAGTGACACCATTTTTAAAAGAGCACCCCTTTGACTGTTTCAAACTACATTCAAGATGTTTATTAACCCTTCAGTTGCTTCACAGAAACTAAAGCAATGTGGAAGGAAAAAAATAAGAATGTTACTTTAGCCTCAAATGTTTACTTTTCATAAGAGTAACAATTTTTTGTGCAATTTCTTTTGAGTTCCCCGGTACCCCATATTTGCTAAAAAAAAAAGACAACACTGTTTGCGCAAAGCAGGGCTTGGAAGGGAAGGAGTGCCATTTGACGATTTGAATAGAAAATTGACTGGAATTGTTAGCCGGCTCCATTTTGCGATTGGCGAACCTCTGATGTACCTAAACAGTGGAAACCCCCCAAACGTGTCCCCATTTTGGAAACTAGATCCCACACAAATTTTATCTAGGTTTGTAGTTAGCACTTTCAATCCCCAGGTGTTTCACAGAATTTAATCCCTTTGAGCTGTGAAAATCAGACTGTACAATTTTCCCACAAAAATGTTCATTTAGAGGCATTTTTTTCATTTTCACAAGGGCAACAGAAAATTGGATCTCAAAAAATATATTGTGCAATTTCTCCTCAAATGGCAGATACACCATTTGTGGTAAAAAAACACTGTTTGAGCGTGCAGCAGAGCTTGGAAGAAAAGGAGCATCATTTGAAGTTTTGAATAGAAATTTGACTGGAATCGTAACCGGACTCCATGTTGTGCTTGGAGAGCCCCTGATGTGCCTAAAACACCCACAAGTGACCACGTTTTGGAAACTAGACCCCCTAAGGACTTTATCTAGATATGTGCTGAGCCCTGCGCACCCCCTAGGTGCTTCACAGAATTTTATGACGTTGAGCCATGAACATTAACAAGTACATTTTTTCCACAAAAAAAATTATTTTGCAGCATTTTTTATCATTTTTACAAGGGCAAAAGAAGAAGCTGGATCTCAAAATTTGTTGTGCAATTTCTTCTATATCTGCTGATCCCTAAATTTGGCAGGAAACCACTTTTTGGGTGCACAGCAAGGCTTGGAAAGGAAGGAGTGCCATGTTTTGAAACGAAAATTGTCTGGAATCATTAGCTGACACCATATTGCGTTTAGAGAGCCACTGATGTGCCTATACAGAAGATACCTCACACAATGACCCCTTTTTGGAAACTAGACCCCTAAGGCTTTTATTCAGATGTGTAGTGAACATTTTAAACCCTCAGGTACTTCACAAAATTTTATAATGTACACTTTTTCCACAAAAATGTTATTATAGCAGCATTTTGTTTTCATTTTCACAAGAGCAACAGTAAAAAATGGGTCCCAAAATTAGTTTGGCAATTGCTTCTGATTATGTTGATACCCCATATGTGGTGGGAAACCACTGTTTGGGCACATGGCAGGTCTTGGAAGGGAAGGAGTGCCATTTAACAATTTGAATGGAAAATTGACTGGAATTGTTAGCGGACTCCATTTCGTGCTTGGAGAACCTTTGATGTGCCTAAACAATGGTAGCCACCAGCAAGTGATGCCATTTTGGAACTAAATCCCCTAAGGAATTTATGTAGATTTGTGGTGAACACTTTAAGCACCAGGTTCTTCACAGAATTTTTAAACTCTTGAGCCATGAAAATGAAACGATAACTTTTTCCACAAAAATGTTCTTTTAGCCTCATAAGTTTCACTTTTACAAGGGTGTAAGGATAAAATGGACCCCAAAATTTGTTGGGCAATTTCTCCTGAGGGCAAAATGTTCTGCATGGAAGAGTTCCAAGACAAAACAATTGCTGAGCAAAAACTACATAAAGGTTCATCTTAGTTTTGCCACTAAACATCCTTTAGCATCCTCCAACAGACCTTCTTTGAAAAACTGAATTTTGTGTTTACTAGTGTTATCTTTGTCTAATATTCAAATCTTATTTGGTGATCTGAACCATTTAAGTGTGGTGAACATGCAAAAGAACAAGAAATCAGGAATGGGGCACACACTTTACACACCAGAGTATATATATATATAGAAGGTCTCTATTATTAAGGAAAAAAGAAATCCAAACCTACAGGATCCTGTATAAAAGAGTGATTGCCCCCTAAACCTAATAGCTGGTTGGGGCACCATTAGCAGCAACATCTGCAATCAAGCTTTTGTGATAATTGGCAATGAGTCTTTTACAACACCCTAGAGGAATTTTTGTCCCCTCATCTGTGTAGAATTGTAGATGTATATATGTATATATATATATATATATATATATATATATATATATATATATATACATATATATATCAAATACAGCAAACAGGTTACACCGGGCACTCCACGTGAAACACTAGAGGACCGTCGAAGCGGTACACGACCGCGAAACGGCAGGCCGTCGTCCTCCGTCCCCGCACCCCTCCCCTGCTGATGTTCATATGTATGGACTGAACTAAGAAATAAAGTTTGCAAGATCGACTAATGGTGAGTGCGGCTCTAATTTCTATACTATTGAATATATATATATATATATATATATATATATATATATATATATATATATATCTTGAATCTTAAGTGTAATTCTACGTTTTTGTATATATACACTGCACAGTGGGAGCAGAAAACATCAGACCCTGGAATTGGAAAAACTACAGTTGAGGCACTTGTAATGTCATTTTGTGACTAAAAAACTTTGGATTTCTCTGCCATATACACTGTTATATTTCTGCTGCTCTCTTCTTGTCAATTAGCACTGTTACATAGTGATGGGCGAATCCTAAATTACTCTGAATCGCTTGACTCTAGCGAGTCCGAGCCCAGGACTCGCTACTCGTTGCGAGTCTAGCGAGTCCAATGTTAATGAATGGGGAAGCGAGCAATAGCGAGTAGTGTGCGATTTACAAATCACAGATGTGTCTCGGAAGCTTCAGCCTGAAGCAATCCTAGTTTTGCCATTGATTTGCATTGGACTCGTTCACTTTGCAAGTAATCGCTGGGAAACTCGCACAGATAAGAGTCCTGTCTGCTCTGTGTGCTGGCTGCCGCAGCTCCAGGGTCCTAGAGCCCGCCTGCTGCCTGATGTAGCAGAGCTGAGATTGTTCTCAGTCTGCTCATTCCCTGTGCATAGACATCTATATCTATGCACAGGGATGAGCAGAGAGGACATCTCGTTTTGGACTGCGTCGGACGGAAGAGGATTTTTTTAATTAAAGATGGAGTCCCTAATGGCTTTTTTTTTATTTCTAATAAAAAATTTTCTCTGCGATGTGTTTTTTTTAAAACAATTTAATAGAAATTCATGGCGGTCATGTCTAATATTGGCATGACCGCCATAAATTTCGGGCTTAGGGCCAGCTGATAATACAAAGCTGGCCCTAACCTCTTTATTACCCAGCGTGCCACCGCCACCAGGGAAGAGCGGGGTTCAGCGCCAGAGGATGGCGCTTCAATGAACGCGCCATCTTCTGAGGCGGCTGCGGGCTGCAATTTGCAGCGGGGGGTGCCCAGAAAGCTTGGGCATCCCTGCGCTGCGGATTCCAGCCCCCAGCTGCTTAGCTGTACCTGGCTAGACATAGAAATTGCGCGGAGCCCCACGCATTTTTTTTTAATTATTTCATGAAATTCATGAAATAATAAAAAAAAAGGGCTCCCCTATATTCTTGTGTCTGGCCAGGTGCAAATAGGCACCTGGGGGTTGGGGGCATCCCGTCGCTGCCTGCTGAATCCGGCTGGTTCCAGAAATACGGCGAAGCCCATGTAATTTTTTTTCTGAAAAATCAATAAAACAATCCTAAAAAAGGGACTGCATCTTTATTAACCCCTCGCCCATGGTCCAGGGGTTAATAAAGATGCAGTCCCTTTTATTTACATTGCTTTATGGATTTGTCAGAAAAAAATTTCACGTGGGCTTCGCCGTATTTCTGGAACCAGCCGGATCCAGCAGGCAGCGACGGGCTGCCCCCAACCCCCAGGTGCCTATTTGTACCTGGCCGGACACAAGAATATAGGGGAGCCCTTTTTTTTAATTATTTCATGAATTTCATGAAATAATAAAAAAAAAATGCGTGGGGCTCCGCGCAATTTCTATGTCTAGCCAGGTACAGCTAAGCAGCTGGTAGCTGGAATCCGCAGCGCAGGGATGCCCAAGCTTTCTGGGCACCCCCCGCTGCAAATTGCAGCCCGCAGCCGCCCCAGAAGATGGCGCGTTCATTGAAGCGCCATCCTCTGGCGCTGAACCCCGCTCTTCCAGCGGCCCTGGTGGCGGTGCCACGCTGGGTAATAAAGGGGTTAATACCAGCTTTGTTATACAAGCTGGTATTAAGCCCGAGATTCTTAATGTCAGGCCACGTTTGACCCAGCCACTAAGAATCTCCAATAAAGGGTTAAAAAAACACAACACAGAGAAAATTTTTTATTTGAAATAAAAAAAAAAGCCATTAGGGACTCCATCTTTAATTAAAAAAATCCTCTTCTGTCCGACGCAGTCCAAAACGCGATGTACTCTCTGCTACATCCCCTGTGCATAGATATAGATGTCTATGCACAGGGAATGAGCAGACTGAGAACAATCTCAGCACTACTACATCATCTCTGTGATCAATCATGTTTCATCGGTTTTGGAGAGTTTCTATACCAAATATACAATGCACCAATATACTGCTTTTCTTATAAATGCTTTTATTAGTACATCAAGAGTAACATACATCATAGTTGCATGCTTACCCATGCCTGGCCCCCCTGAGGAAGCAATCAGGGAAACGCGTTGGGGCGTCCCCTAGAGGTCATCCAGGCACACAAGTACCAGGCATGGGTAAGCATGAAACTATGATGTATGTGATATGTTGCTAGATAACGGCTTGATGAGCCATGGATTAGTAATTGGTATATTGAGAAGGGACTATAAACTGGAACTTCTATATACTATGGGTGAAAGCCCTAAAATCTAATTTTGCATGTCTCTGTATCACAGAATCTGTGTTTGAAAAAACTACCATGTCTTGCCTTACTGTGTTTGGAGTAGGACTTTAACCCCTCCATGTCCTCTCATCCATTTCCATGTAATTCTAAGATTTTAATATGAATTGAGCACTTTATATCTGCAATTTTACTCTTGATGTACTAATAAAAGCATTTATAAGAAAAGCAGTATATTGGTGCATTGTATATTTGGTATAGAAACTCTCCAAAACCGATGAAACATGATTGATAATAGATATGGGAGAGCCCTAATATATTTTGATAATTATTCATGTGTGACCAAGTCTTATAAAACATCATCTCTGTGAGCAGGCGGGCTCTAGGACCCTGGAGCTGCCGCAGCCTGCACAGAGAAGACAGCTGGACTTGGCTCGCAAAGTAACAGCAGTTACTTTGCGAGTTTCCCTGCTATCACTGGCACAGTAGCAGAGTCTAATGCAAAACAATGGCAATCCTAGTTTTGTCAGCATTTGCCATTGATTTGCATTGGACTCGTGCGAGTAAACGCTGGGAAACTCGCAGAGTACCGAGTCCTGCGAGTCCCTTACTACTCGCCGAGTAACGAGTCCTAGCGAGTAGATTCGCCCATCCCTAATGTTACACACAAACATTATGTATATTTTTTAAAAATAAGATGAACCTTAATGAATCGCCAAATCATACAAAATTAATAGAAAACCATGGACAGTGAATGTCATGCTGGCGGATGTACAACCCCTTCATCACGGGTTGTGCTTACCCTGGAGGGTCGTGACTATCTTTTTAGTAACTAGTCTCTCATTATTAGCATTCTGCTCGCCATGCTGGTGTTGGAATATCCTATTTTTTACAAATTATTCAATGGCTTGCCTATCTCAAACTTAAAGCGAACCTGTCACCCCTCCAGGCATCTAAAAATACCATAGCCACCTTCTGCAGCACTAAGGCTGCAGTCTCAGAAGGTGTCTATAGCATTTATGCTCCCTTGATTCACTGAAATAGAGACTTATATAAAATCTGTTTCAAACCAGACCCAAGACCGGGAGGCGGGTTTTCAAGTGTCTGTCTCCCTCCTCTGTGGTGTCAGTCATCCCTCTCTGCTCTCTGTGCACCTCCTCCAGGGCCATCTCCCTGCATTACAGAGCTTTGTCAGCTCTGCTACAACATAGAGCTGCTGTTATAGGAGACCCCACAGTAGTAAATCTAGCAGGAGGACGAGCAGACAAAGCACTGCCTGCTACATAGCAGCACTTGAGCTGAGCAGTTTTCACTTTCAGTTTCTTGTACCCAGCAGCATTGCTCCGTCCTCAGCCCCTGATCTAAAGCACAAACTCAACTCTGCTGCACTGCTGACAGCTCAGCTCAAGGCTGCTATGTAGCAGGCAGTGCTCTGTCTGCTCAGGGTCCTCCTGCTAGATTTACTACTATGGGGTCTCCTATAACAGCAGCTCTATGTTGTAGCAGAGCTGACACAGCTCTGTAATGCAAGGAGATGGCCCTGGAGGAGGTGCACAGAGAGCAGAGAGGGATGACTGACACCACAGAGGAAGGAGACAGACGCTTGAAAACCCGCCTCCCGGTCTTGGATCTGGTTTGAAACAGATTTTATATAAGTCTTTATTTCAGTGAATCAAGGGAGGATAAATGCTATAGACACCTTGTCAGAATGCAGCCTTAGTGCTGCAGAAGGTGGCTATGTTATTTTTAGATGCCTGGAGGGGGTGACAGGTTCGCTTTAAGGTCCAACTTTTGTTTATGCCTGTATGCAGTAACAGGGAGGAGAGCAAGACCAGAGAGACAAAGGCTCACCCCTACTTCCTGTAATCTATTTAGGTGTCTTTTCTGGGATAAGTTACACCTTGACAATGGGCAATGGAAGTAAATAAGAAAGAATGAACTCACCTAATGGTTAGTACTTTGGAGTGATTTTTAGACGTATCTTTTTAAATAAATGTGTCGGTTGCCTATTTGGCAAGTAAGATCAAATGGAATCAAATTGTCAGTATGTAAATTGACCATTTAATTTTAGTACATGACCATTATTCAGGAAAAGGGACTTATTGTTTTATTTTGTGAAAGGGCACCTTAGCACATCTTTAATACTTTATTAAGCTAAATTTACAACTGTGAATGATTGATGATATTTACCAGTTGATTCTATGATGTGACAGTTGAGAACTGAACATGTATTAACATATTTGCTCCGGACTCTCAGCTGCTGGCCTTGTTGTCAAGTTGCCTTTTGTAGTATTTGTCCAGTGTAAAAAAATTTGAATTCCATAAAGGTTTTCTTCAAATCTTTTTTAACCAATGGTCATTTAAATATATTCGGATTACATGAAGCTACTCGTCTGTATATATTTGCTTTTCTTTCTTTTTTATTTTTTAGAATGTTAAATGACAGCTCATACCTGCAACTATCAGACATTACAAGAGTGGATTTCAGACAACCCATATCTGAACTTGAGATTGACAAGTCAATGTACTTTTCTCCTGTATGAACATGTAATGAGAAACTCGGCAGAATTTATTGCCAAAAGTATGATAGTAATGTTACTATGACTACATTTGGGTTATCTGTGTTCATTTTAAATGACTATACACAGTAATGTGATTAAGTTGTTATGACAAATAACCACAGTGAAGGGTTTCTCACTCCTAAGGTACATTTAGACTAGCCGATTATCAGGAATGAACATTCCAAGGAACGCTCCTTCCCAGTAAGCAGCTTGTCTAAACAGGCTTCTAACTCACCTGACAAATGGGCTAAATGTTTGCTCATCAAGTGAAATGATTTTAAGATGGTTTAAAAATCATTATTCTCAGTAGCACATGCCCTTGTGTAAACAGATGTGCTGTAGAGAACAATGATATTCTATGCACACAGAACAATTGTCATAACAATCATCCTGTGTGCAGGGCTATATTTGCCACTTGGTACTGGAGGGCACGTGCCTAGGAAGGTGGGCTGCGGGGGGCGACACCAAGGCAGGGAAGATGAATTTATTTTTTTAAACCTCCATTAAACAATCTAGGAAATCTGTTGTCTTTTCAGAGGGGTAGGGGGTCGGAAGTGCACCTCCATACACCTTGGATCCTGGGAGTTGACTGACCTAGGAAGTTCCTGCACTTCCGGATTCAGAGAACTCCCTGCTCTGAGGTGCTGTGGCATCTCTGCATGTGATGAGAATGAGATCATCTCACCCACTGCAGATGGCACAGCAAGGCTGAGGAGGAAGAAGACAATATGGGAGGAGTGTAAAAAGAAAAAAGGGAGGGGGACAAGAGGCGCAATAGTGCCCTATCACTGATGACACTTGTGTAAGGTGGTGGTGCTGTGAAGCTGCTCACCTGGTCCAGTTGTGATCCCCACAACTGGTTTGAAGGCGTTTTGGAAACTGTGTTCCAGCTGCTGCAGGACCTCCACCGACCACTGGATAGTGGTTTAAATCCAAGACAATGATGGGAGTGCTGGTGTGTCACGGTCCGCGCTGCTGTGGCATGAATAAACTCACCAAAGAGACAGCAGTTATTCCATCCTTTTATTTCCTCCTCTCTCCTACGCGTTTCAGCGCCACACCCGGCGCCTTCCTCAGGGGAAGGCGCCGGGTGTGGCGCTGAAACGCGTAGGAGAGAGGAGGAAATAAAAGGATGGAATAACTGCTGTCTCTTTGGTGAGTTTATTCATGCCACAGCAGCGCGGACCGTGACACACCAGCACTCCCATCATTGTCTTGAATATGGGAGGAGGACACAGGAGCAGGTGAGCACTCATAGAGGTGAAGATGAAGTAGGAGGAGGCTGGTGCTATATACTGGTGACAGGAGAGGCAGATGCTATATACTGGTGACAGGGGAAGCTGGTGCTATGTACTGGTGATAGGGGAGGGTGGTGCTGTATACTGGTGACAGGGGACAATGGTGCTATATTCTAATGACAGGGGAGGCCGGTGCTGTACACTGGATAACAGGGGAGGCTGGTGCTACATACTGGTGACAGGGCAGGATGGTGCTATATACTGGTGAACAGGGGAGACTGGTGCTATATACTGTGGGGTGCTATCAGAAATTTTTGATGACCGGGGAGGGAGGGGGTTGCTAACAGGCCACTGCAGCTCGCTTACCATGTCCGTCGCCATCTGTGCCGCGCCGGCCGCAAAGTGCTGGCCCATTTCTGTGGGGGGGTGGCCCTAGATGTGGGCTATACCACCAGCCCAGGGGTCACTTGCCCCCCTGCCACCTGGGCAAGTCCGCCCCTGGTGCTATATACTGGTGAACAGGGGAGGCTGGTGCTATACACTGGTGAACAGAGGAGGCTGGTGCTATATAATGGTGCACAGGGGAGGCTGGTGATATGCAGGCTGGGTATTTGGGGGAGGCTGTCACTTTAGAATGGGGATTTGGGGGAGGCTGATGCTTTAGAATGGGGATTTGGGGGAGGCAGACACTTTAAAATGGCAATTTGGAGGAGGCTGGTGCTATGCAGGCTAGGGATTATGGGGAGGCTGACACTTTACGTTAGAATGGGGATTACGAGGCATATTACTATAGAATACTTTTTATAGGAGCTATAAAGTAAAATCTACTTTAATATGCAAATGCAAATTTGTATACTAAAACTTCTCTTTATTGACAGTGCTCCATTAGTAAAAGTGAGTGCTATCTAAAATCAACTTGCAAATCTGCACTTACTCATTGAGTCTGGTTTGACACTTGTGTTTTTTTCAAATCAGGCAAAATCAAGTTTTTCAGCCAAATCCTATTCCTTTCAGGATCCAGTTTTTTGACCATTTACTTTAATGGTGTCAGGTAGCAACCTGAAGTGACAGGATTTTACCTGACACCATTAAAGTGAATGGGTAAAAAAATGGATCCTGAAAGGAATAGGATTTGGATGAAAAACCTGATTTTGCCTGATTTGAAAAAAAAACACAAGTATGAAACCAACAACATTGGATGAATGCAGCAGCATGCTCCAAGTGTCAGTGTGGGTGCACACATTGTGGCTGCAGGCTCGCTCTGATGCTCTAAGTGTCAGTTTGGGTGCACACATTGTGGCTGCAGGCTCGCTCTGATGCCTGGGTCCTGTCTGCTCTTGGCTTCCCTTTGAACACCTTCAGTAAAGGGGAAGGGTTTTGAATGAGCAGACAGCATGTCTAGATCACTAGGCCTCTCCTCACTGAAGCCATGGTTAGGTCACCTATTTTGGCTTGATGTCTTTGAAAAGGTGAAGGTGTTAAAAAAACACTCAAAAGACTGATCTTGTGCGCAACAAGTGCAGACTTTCAGTCCTATAGTGTTTAATTAGCGCTTTTAAAGCGTATTACAAAGTAGATCTGCCTTAAATAGATGTTATGTGCACAGACTCAGTGTGTTATGTCAGTAAGGGGAGTGATCACTAAAAGTGCCTAGGGCAGAATGAAGGCCAAATACAGCCCTGCCTGTGTACATGGTAGTACAGCCAGCGTATCAATACAACTATCTAGCCGAGTTGTGGTCATTTAATGACGTGGGTCAGTTAATCTAAATGCACCTTAGTTTTACTAAGATGAAATATTTCACAAGTTTATGCCCAACATAAGGCTTCAGAATACCAGAAGCCGCATAGATCCACGACTATCATCAAAGCTATCAATTAAAAAAACACATATGTTCTTGGTGACCAAATTGCTTATGATTCTTTAACCAATCTTTATCAATAGCTTTGCCAGGATGACTGCCACTATAATTTATTTAAAAAGCAATTATTTAAACAATTTTTGAAAACAACATATATTTTAAAGTAACCTGTCATGTCCTTTGTTGTTATTAAACCACCCTCAATGCTATTTAGATCATGTATTGTGTATTAGTAACCTTTGTTTTTTTTGTTTTTTTTAAATCATTGTATTTATCCCAAAAAAGCACTTTAGATGCTTAGATGTTTTTATTAGCTAGCTTCCCAGTCAAACAGTCATCTGGGCAGTTAGCAGACTTGTGAATCAATTGCAGACATGCCGGAATTCATCCAATGCTGTAGGACCTGTGGTGATGTCACAAACATGTTTGCAGTTGATTATGTCAATCAACTATGTTAACCACCCGGACAACATTTTGACGGTTTGGGCAGGTAACTAGAGAAAAAAATTGAAGTATCTAAAGTGCATTTTTAGTAGAAATAGAACAATTCAAAACAAAAAGTAAATAATAATAATAATCTTTATTTATATAGCGCCAACATATTCCGCAGCGCTTAACAATACAGAGGATCATATAAGAAACAGTTATCAGAAAATAATACAATACAGTACAAAAAACAATACAATACAAAGCATAATACAATAATTAGAGCAAAATAATGACAGCCCTGCTCATAAGAGCTTACAATCTAACAAGATGAATAAAATAGGTTACTAATGCACAGCACATGATCTAAATGGCATTGAGGGTGGTTTAATTACAAAAGGGGCATGACAGCTTCCCTTTAACTATTGAAAAAAAGTGATATGTTCCTTTTAAAATAACGTTATTGCCGTTGGTATATAGTAGATAGCTTGGCAGATAGAGCTAATTACACATGTATCATTCACATCTTTATCTTTGACTTTTGTGTTGTTAACATGGGGGTAGAGAAATAGAAAAGATTAATCCTAGCTGTCAAGAACAAAAATAACATTCCACTCTTTATGTCTCATCTTCTTACAATCTCGTTATGGTCAGACAAAAGTGAACTTTCAGGTCATAACACTTGACTGTTTTGGAAGACATGTAACTGACGATCTAATGTATCCTAAAGAATAGGATATATAGTAGAGATTTAATTTTTTTTTTTTAAATTCAAAGAGTAAGGCTGGCTTCATACCGCGGTGTGATCTGGTCCGGGGCAGTCCAGTGTAAACCAGGCAGCCCCGGACTGGTTTTTGATCCCATAGTAGCCTATGGGGCTGGATGGAGCCGAATGGCAGCTCTCTGCCATGCATTTTCATCTCTCCGGTGGAATCCGGGAGAATTCGGATTATTCTCTCCGGACACAAAAATGATGCTTGCATCATTTTTTTGTCCGGGGAGAAAAATCTCCCCAATTTCCCGGATCCCAGATTCTCCAGGATTCTCTCGGAGCCGGGACAATCCGGCGCTTCCTAACATGGGAGCCTATGGGGCCGGTTTGCCCCGGTCCGGGAGAATCCGGGAACCGGATACCAGCGGCTGCACGCCGCTGTTGTTTCAGGACCGCGGCTAGCTCCCTGCAAGCCGCGGTCTTGAAAAATCAGCAGCTGCGGCTGCAATTACAGCCATCCGCCTGCACACAGGACCGGAGGGCACATTTGGCCCTCCAGTTCTGAGTGCTGATCCGGTCCGGGGCTGTCAGGGTCATCCCGGACAGCCCTGGACCGGATCACACCGTGGTGTGAAGCCAGCCTAAGAATCAAAAATAGTAGAAGAATTATTGTACGATAATTTTGTGAATTTAAGAAAATATATCGTGTTGCAAAATGATAGCATGGCTTTCACAATGCATGTACAAACTTATCAACCTGATAGCTCAGTGGTTTGCACTGTTGCTGTACAGCCCTATAGATCTGGGTTCAAATATTACCATCTGCATGGGTTTTCTCTGGGTACTCAGTTTCTTCTCACACTCCAACACTCCAAAGTAACAATGGTAGGGATTTGTGATTATGAACCCCAGTGGGGACAGTGAAGGCAATATCTGTAAAGCCTTGTGGGATAAGAAGACTATAGAAAGAAGAATCAATAATAATAATTTTTTATTTATATAGTGCCAACATATTCCGCAGCACTTTACAATTCAGAGGGTATACGATATAATACAATCAAATTGGCAAAATGGCATTACATTTTTCCAAAAATTTTGGATTCTCCAGAATCTATTTTAATTTTGCAATTCTTTTTTGGGCAAATCCAGCAACTTAACCATCATTTTGCTTTACTATAGAGGTACAGGAAAGGGTTAAATAATATTACTATACTCTCCTCGTCTCAGACCTCTCAATACAGGTCTCAGATTGGCTCTTCTGTCTTTCTTCAGGCTGGGTCTTCTAGTTCTCTAGGTCATATGCCATCGCATGGGGCACAACACACATAAGTGACGTGCATTACATTCCATCTGACTACATGTGGCATATATCACGTTGTGCATTGCACTCTATTTGACCACATGTGGCATACATCAGTGAAATTCAACACACCATAACTCATTACACGTGGCATCACATATTTCAGTTACATGCATCTAACCTCATTTCACGATTTTGGCATGCCAAAGCACTGATGCATTGCGTTTCCTCCAAAAGATGATGATGGGCAGAAAAGGATCGGGAAGTTTAAATGTGAATGCCCAATACTTTTGTTTTCAAGAAACATAAGCCACTGCCAGAAATATATGAAGTAGTCTACCCCCATACAACATTAATAACATACAAAAACTGAGTAGAGACAAACTTTTATAAATTCGAGGTATTTGGGAGACAAGTCTAGTATCTGCCTGAAAAATAATGTGGCAGTTTGAATTCTAACTCCGAAACCTTATGTTACCCCGCCATCATTGGGAGGGAGTTAGGAACCCTCTATACAATGGATGGTAAGCCAAAATTGGAGAAAATCGGAAACATAAGCTCAAATATTCTCTTCATCTAGCTGTGTTTAACACTTTGCTCTTTTACTTTTCATTTCAGGCTTGTTTAATTATCAATTTAGATTTCTTGAAACTTTGCTGAATTTAAATCAAGCATCTGCTACTTTTCCAGTGAAATAATCTTTTCTGACTTCACTTTCCTCTGAACTTATTAAAACCTTTATTATTTAAAGGCTTTATCATGTCCACCTTTTCTATGTTATCCATGAGACAAAGAAGTAGAAGAGAGGCACTCCCAGGTGTATTCCACTTGTGAGTAAAACAGGTTAATGAAAAGTCAGGCAAAACGGGGCACTAAGCATTACCTCTGTCAGTTTCCGGATTAGTCTTCCAGTTATGGCATGTTCCCAACCGGCAGTGCACAGCCAAAGCACTAGCACTTAAAAAGCAAAAAGAGGGCGGCACTCACCGGAATATTACATGTTACTGGCATTGAGGTGCAAAGGGGCGGGGAGGTGGTACTGGAGGCAGCACACCAGTGCCATTTCGCACCTGTCTGGTGCTTCTACGGGTCCACATGTGATGTCCACAGACAACTCCTTAAATTCAGGTGGGTGAGGGGCATCAATTAAAAGCAAAGTGTATTAAAACCAATACACAGATAAAGTGCAACATACAAGATCTTAAATAAAATGACACTGTATATTGTAAAAATTTGTCTCCCATTTTTTATTTTTCTCTCATTTTTCCATTGAAGTTAA